>VUYV01000163.1:831417-842401 GCA_008711295.1 Anarhynchus alexandrinus | reverse complement strand
GGGCAGCTCGGGGGGGGGGGTACGGGGGGGCGCGGGGTCGCCCTCGTCGGGGGGATGGTGGGTGGTGGGGCACAGCCCGGCGCGGCGGGAAGCGGGGGGCGGACGGCCTCGGGGGGCGGTGGGAGCCCCCCCGGAGGGGGAGCGGAGGCTCGGGGCATCTCCCCGGGTGGTGGGTACCGCTCCCCGGGTGGTGGGCACCGCTCCCCGGGTGGTGGGCATCTCCTTGCGTGATGGGCATCGCTCCCCGGGTGCTGATGGCCGTGCCCGGGGCATCCTCCCCCGGTGATGGAGGATGCTGCTTTGGGCATCCCCTCCGCCGGGGTGCGGGGGACCGAGCTTGGGGCATCCCCCCGCCCCACGGCGGGGTGATGGGGGTCCTGCTCGGGCCATCCCCCGCCGGGGTGATGGGGGTCCTGCCCGGGACACTCTTCTGGAGTGCCGGGGCTGTCCTTGGTGCATCCTCCTGGGGTCTTGGGGTGCCGGTGGGGCTGAGCTCAGTGCATCATCCCAGTGTGCTGGGGGACTTGGTCCTTCCCCACAAACCCACCCGTGCGATCCCCATCCCCAGGGATCAGCATAAACTGCCCCTTTTCCAAATCAGAGGGGCCGGGGGCTCAGGTGTCCCAGGAGCAGGACCCGCTTCTGCAGCATTTCCAGAACAGGTCTCTTACCCAGCAAACCTCCGGGATGGCAGAACTGTCTGACTGTTGGGGTACAGCTAGCCACGGAGGAATCTTGGGTTTGGGGTCTGTCTTCGGTCACCCCCCCCACAAGCCGTGCTGGCTTTGCGGCTCCTCGGCCGCGGTACTACCTTGGAGCCCACTCCTTCTCCTTGGCTGTAAAACGCGCGTAAACATCCCCTACCTGGCGGCACCACTTAAAAAGCACTTGATTTCTTGGGAGGAGGCACAGCATTACAGTGCATTTATACGGCATGATGAACCACTTTTATGATGCCTGTGCTCGAGGGAATATCTAACCAGAGCCATACCTGTTTGGGCATTCATCTGTATGGAAAATGCAGCCTCTTTCCTGGCTAACGCTGGGGTTCTCTTGCAGAAACCATTTAGTCTGTCTAGACAAGTATGATGAAGAGCAAAGTGCCTGGAGCTGTGAGTGATTAGAGCTCGGGTATCTCTGCAGTGTTAGGTGTGTTGTACAGTGCTGATAGGTGTTGCTCTGCTTTTGGGTCCTTTTGGGTCTTCGGTTAGCAAATGCACAGGAACCGGCCAGTAGACCGTAGAGGTTTGCTTCAGGTAAGAGCAAGGGAAGAAGACTGCAGCCAGCTCTTCATCACACACGTGCATGGGAGAAGCATCACTGAGAGTTTAACCAGACTAAAATGAACAGAGGAAGCACTGAAAATGATGAATAAATGGGTGATGAGGGGGAGCAGGAGGAAAGGCATATACTGTCGGCTTGTGCTCTGGAAGGTCGCACGGAGAAGTTCGTGAATGTTTGTATGACGCTTAGAGATCCTCAGATAGAAGGCACTCAAAAAAAGTAGCACTATGTATGAGCATAGAATAAACAAAATCCTTAGGACAGAAGACTGAAACTAGGGATAATGTATGTCCTTAATACATATTCACATGAAGAAAAATGTATTGAAGAGAGCAGGCTTTAACGTAAAACTAAATCAAGGGGAAAGCGGTTGTGTAGGTTTTCTTAAATACTTAAGAACACTTAAATAAGGACAGATGCAAGCATCTATCTCCATCTTAGGTATTTAATGACCTTTACAAATCTAATCTTCAATCCTGCAAACATTTCTGCATATGAGTTGTCCATCTGACTTATCCAACAGTCCAAGTAAATTAATGAGAAAGATTGTTGTGAGGACAAACTTCCAGGACTGAGCCTTGCCGCAATAACTTATCAATCACCGTTACAATATGTCAGGTAGATTCTCCTCCCAGTACATGTGTGAATCCCTGAAGGTTTCCACAGCTCCAGGAATGACTCATTTTGAGAGAGACCACACAAAGCATCTGTTTGCAAGTCACAAACACATTCTAGAGATGTTACATGTAAATATTGTTGGCACCTGGCAGTACATAAGGCCAGAAGGTTTTATCTAACTTTATGGTCTGGAACACATACTGATCTGACTTAGTGTTTTCTGGCCATTTAGGGCAAAATGAACAGAAGATGCTGCAGTTCTAGTGGGTACGTGTATGGGGATGATCGGGTCCAGAGTGTATTTTATCCCTGAACAGAGATCGATTCTGAGAAGTGCTGAGCATCTTGAAATTCCCCTGCAGCCCCCAGGAGTTGCCCCATTTCAGGTCTGGACCTGGCCAAGCAGACTTGGTCTGACCCCAGCAGCTCAGCTTATTCAGCAGGCAAAGCCCGGCTCCGGCCAAGGGGCTGTGTTTGGGTCCTCCAGGAAGGAGCTGGACTTGTGACAATTTTATTTGGTCCGGGGTTAGATGCCGGTGTCCTCTCTCTGTCCCACCACGCTGGACTTTCTCGCCTGTTGAGAGTTCAGCTTCTCAGTCTAGAAAAATCTCTTTCTATACATGTCAACAAATAAAGTGAGAAAATTGCTTTCTGGCTGTCATCTGGGTGGTACTGGGAAGGAGACGGATCCTCGCGTAGCAGTAGCAGACACCAACTGCAAATCTCAGGAAAAGAGCTATTAAGTAACTAGGGCATGTGTTGATAATTAGGTAATGCTTGTTATGTTTGCTCTGGGCTTTTCATTTCTGTTGACTGGCTATGAATTTTCTGCACTATCACTGCTTGTTTACAGTACAGCACCTAACTTAAGCAATTAATCAGCTTTAAGAGATTCTGCTAATGTCCCTCTTGACATCCGAAGGGCTCAGTTAAGTGAGTCCGTCTCTAAAAACTTCACAAGAGCTGAGAGGGGAAGGAAACAGAATGAATCTCCTTCTGCACATCTGCAGGCTGCGGTGTATATAAGAGAGTCGGAGTTAGAACTGACTTACAAGTTGAGTTATAAAATAACCAACTTCAGAATGACAGGCTTTAAAAAAAAGTTAAAAAAAAGGTATATAAAAATACAATCTGTACAATGTTAAGGCCAAATTCCATCAAAAAACCCCAAATAAATCCATTATGTACTGAGTGCCCTTCTCTGGACATGTACGACAGAGGTTTTCTGCACACAAGACCATTTCTGTCTTGTCAGAATATCCTGAATGAACTCGCACTGTATGATATTGCCTTGGCTTTTGGGAATTACACTGTTACTGTCAGCCCCGGGCATATCTATCCAAGAAAGCAATGTCAATATAATAGAGAATAAATGACATATCTGTGAATTACAAAAAGAATAATTCATAGGTAATTTTCAATTACAGAGAATAATTTATAGGTGCCTGATTTGGAAAGAGAATAATTTATGAGTAACCTGAATTGCATATAGAGCACATTACAGGTTACTGTAAGAAAGGGAGTATACCGACTGCTCCGCTGTCATGTGCTGACACTGGATTTTGGGGGCGTTTCTTGTGAAAACAACCACCGTGAAAAAAAATCCATCAAATTCCATAGTAAAAAGATTTGTGTAATATGCCCAGTCTGTTCTGAAACCTCTGTATGGCCATACGTAGGGCCCGTGTTGTCCTCGGAGCTCCCGCCTTGCAGCACACACCGCAAGCAGAAAGGCCACAACTCGGTTCCTACAACACAACCACCGGGAAAGGCTGTCCCAACAGCCGGCAAGGAGCCAAGCGCCAAAATCTTTGGGTCCTGCGTGTCCCCAGGGCACTGCACGGACGGGCTGATGAACAACATGAAAGATGGGAGTAACAGAAAAGAGAGGGAGGTGTCCATAAGCTGGGTTAGGATTCCCGGCACAGGCTGGCTCCTTCCCTGCGGGTGAGGGAGGGCGCAGGCTTGACGGGCATCGCTCCTTCGTACGATCCGATACGGGAGCTCTGTGTTTTGGAAAAATTACAATGTTAGCAAATGGCTGCAAGGTGGAATGACAAAATGCAGATTGGGAATAGGATGCTTTTTTCTAATGGTAAAAGTAGAGAACCGCGTACGAGTGGATGTGGTGTCTCCACTTGCAGCAGATTTTTACATTATTATTTTGCTTAAAGCATTTCCTCAAGTGCAACTACAAGTTACTGCCCCTTTAGATAAAGAGAGTTACGTTTCCTCCTCAGGACTCGCTAGTCAAGTCCTACGCCTTGTCATTAAACAAGGGGCCAAATTAGATGCCTTTTATTTTAAAGACATGATGTCTCCTTCCTATATACCTGAAGGGCATTAGGATGCATCAGCGCTTCCACTTCTTCGTCACCACCTCGGCATCTTAAAAACTGAGGGGAAAAAAAAAAATATCCAAGTTAAAGTGCCATTCCCTCCTGAAGCACTGGGTCAGGGAGTTATTCAAAGCACCCTCGACACAAGAGCTAAAAATTACAAAGCCCTTTTGCACTACTTCAGTTAATGAAACGCTATATTCATATATTAGATCAAGCACAAATAACATCTACTGTAGTTAATGTTGTAAAACGGCCTCTTTTTTAAACTGCTAAAGTTGTCCATAAAAATTTTCTGAAGCATTAGTTTTCTCCAGTGAAGTATTTTAGAAAAGCTTGTTAAAGAGAAGAAATTGTGGTGGATTTGGAGAGTGTAACGGGTCGCTGCTGTTCTGTGGGAAGCAAAACCAGAGTCTCCAGGAGAAGGAGGCACGCGTCGCTCCAGGCTCTGCGCCGCATGTGAATTCCTGTGCTTGAGCTTGCAAACCACTAAAGCGTAATCGTGGCCATCCTTGGGCATGGTGGACGTTCACAAAACACCCATGCTCATAGCTGGGAATGTCTGGAGCTGGGTGAATGTCCCCTTTTAGGAAGCCTTGGGAAACAATGTATATCCCATAGCTTTGGGTACACGCTATATTCCATGAGAGAGCCCCGGGGAACACACGCTAGAAGACTGTGCGCTCATTGTATCTGCTGTTGCATACATCCACTCTTTGCTACTTCCCATCTGGAAAGAAAAATCCATTCATTTTCTAACCAGCTCCTCCTCCCCCAGACCCACACTCCGTTTATTGCCAGGAAGCGCCGATGGAAGCGGTTTGTGCTTCTCAGAAACCTTCTTTGACAAGATCACGCTCTACCTGGACCAAGTGCAAAGCCTGTCCTTGATCTCCCTGGGAGCAGTAGGCAGTCGGCAGCTCACAGCATCACATCCCCCATCATTTTAACATCCTTAGTAGTTTCCGAGAGTAAGTGCGTTCTGCATATGACCAGAAAAACGATGCTTGTATTTAAAGTTTGTGCAGAACAAGTGAGAGTTTGGCCCTAGGCAAAGGCAAAACTCCTGATGACCTGGTGGGGTCGGACTCTCACTTTGTCCTCCCAAATCTGGAAGCAAGTCAGAAGTGCAGAGATTTGGGTGACAAAGAGCAGAACAACCTCACACGAACTCTTGTTGCTATCTGTAAAAAACCAGCAGAGGCAATTTGGACATTTTTGGGGGGCAATAAGAAGAGGTGGCTGAGAAAACATGGCAGATTTTATTTCTTAACTTGCATTGGAGGAGGGCCCTTTTACCACTTCAGATCCCACCGTGCCGTCTGCTGTCAGCCTTTAATGCTAGCGAAATACAAAGCTTGCAAATATAAAAGAAAACTGCTTACCCGCTCCCTCTCCTAGGCTATACACCCGTAGCGCCAAAAAAGATCACACAAAACGAGTCCTTTTTAAGGACTGCTTATGTATACACATATCTTCCCAAGGGTTAGATGTAAAGAAATTCAATGTTAATTTTAATGGGCTGCTACCTTTCTTATGGCACAAACTACCGCAGCCTTCTCCGTATTACTGAAGGAAGACTTTGGCTCATGTTGGTCCTAGTTTTTAAATATTGAATTTTCTCGCTATATTGCTGTCCTCAAGGGCCGCTGAATATCATTTCCTTGACAGAGCTAGGCTGCAGACCCACTTAAATTATAGATTTAACCAGTTCCACCTAAAATAAATAAAAATAATAATGCTGTTGTAATGGTGATGGTCAGCAGCTGATCCATTTGCTTACCCACCCACAAAGCTTGTCTGGGTTCTTTTAGGTTACTATTAACTTGCCTAATAGAAGATAATACTTTCTAGAAACCCCATGCTTTTGTGTGTATGTACCTGTGTATTTTTATTCTGCTGCGTACAGGTGGAGCACTTACCTGTGGTGGGCGGCTTTGCCCCAGGTACTTCTCCGAAATACTCTAGTTCTACGTGGCAGGATCTCCTTATAAAAAGAATGACTGTCTTTGGAAAAATCCAGACGTAGGTTAGCCATGGGGGTTGTGCTTTGTTTCCTCTTTTTCTTCCCTTTCTCCAAGACATCCACTAAGAATATCCATAAGTGCATAAACTGCAAATGGAAATAGGTTCCCGACTTCTGCAGCTTTGAACACGCTGGCCTTAGAAAGGACCCCGGAGAGGATATTTCTGGGATGCTCTGAATTAATTTCTTTCTGCTGCAGGCTTTCGTTTGCTCTTTATTTACCACTTTACATCATCACCAGTATTCTTGATGATAAGGTGGTGTGACATGAAGTTATTCATGAGGTGACACGATGGCGACGGGCCCGTACGTGTCTTGCTAGAGAGGCAGCACCAACAAACACAAGTCTCGCACAGCGTGTCCCACCTGTGGGTCAGGCTGGGCAAACCTTCCCACATCTTGCAGCCTGACAACGGGGCTGTGAGCCGGCAGGTGCCCTGGGTCCATACCCACGAGCGAGGATTTAAAGCTGTTAAAGGAAATTGTCAACAGTGAACAGCTGCTTTCATTGCTTTCAGCTAAGTCAGAAGTTTAGGCTCCTGATAGGTAAATAAAGACCAAGATCTACCTCTTCTTTCCTGCCATGGACCTTTTGCCTTTGAGACCTCCAAGGAGTGTGTTTTAGCTCAAGCAAAAAGGAGCTCCACCTTTCGACATTATATGAGGGCCGGTGCAGCCACTTGCACAACACACATATTTCCCATGTTAGTGGGACTTTGGGATGGAACACCAAAAAAAATAATAATTAAACTATCTGATTTAATCCAGGCATCTGGTAGCAATAACGGTGCTATGCATTCTTGAGCACCATCTACTGGTACATTGTCCATAAACCAGTGACATATACGCAGGTGCAGAGCACCCTATAACAGCTACTGTCAGGTAAATGCCTACAGCTCCTGGCCAGCATGATGTACAGCATTTATCAGCTCCCAATCAAACCTTACGGCTGGGATCTTGGGGCAAACTGCTTTGAGAGCGAAGCGTGAGAAGGTTTCCAGGTCCCTCACGAGGTCACGTGCTGACGGCTGTGTCCCCTCCTGCAGGCAGTGCCACAGCCGGTGGGTCTCTCCGCGATGCTGCAGTGCAAACACGCTCAGGAATTCAGCTTCGGGCCCCGGGCTCTGAAGGACGCGCTGATCTCCACCAACCCAGCCCTGCAGGAGCTCTACGCCAAAGCTTTCTCCAGGGCGGAGAAGCTGTTCCTCTCCGAAGCCTACAACCCGCAGAGAACTCTCTTCTGCACGTTGCTCATCCGGACGGCTTTCGACTGGCTCCTCAGCCATCCCGATGCCCCCGAGGATTTTGAGACGTTCTATCATGCCATGCTGAGGAGGAAGCAGAACTTCTATCGAAAGCACATTTACCTGCAACCTATAGGTAACGTGGGCATCTTCACCGAGCCACCTGGGAAGATACGGGAGGGAGGTGGGTGGTGCTGAACACTACTAACATCCTCTTCCAAGGACTCACCTGCAAAATGCAGTTGCCATAGCAAAGATAAGTCTGTAATTCCAAAGGCTCTGACATGCCCCCAGTCCAGAGTCACAAGCCATGATGACAACCATCAGTAGACCTACCCTGGAAATGGCATTTGTGTCCCTGGGTGAGACTTGCTATGAATATATGTATGCATACACACATACATATATATCTATATGTAAAACCATGCTGAATAAACCAGCATTTCTGGAGCTCCATCCCTGATGGTTCATTAAAAACAGCCACTCGTTCCCACGTTAATCTTTCCACACGACTTAAATAAGAGACAACCTTCCTGGCACATCTGCTCTGCTAATGAGAGAGCGCACTAATGCCCCGAGCCACCTCTCAGAAAGAGCCCCCTCTTCTCCCCCATATCTGTATAACCATCTAGAGCCGTCTGCCACATCCCTGAGTAAGCAATTAACTCCAGAATGAACCAGTCTTCCTCTTCCCCAGTTGCTGTGGCCAGCCCCGCAGAACCCCTTTGGACCTTATGGTTCACCCTGGCTTTGAGGAACTGATCATAGAGCTTCTCTTCTCAGACTTGATCGAAGGGCCTGCCGGGCTCTCGCTGCTGGATTCCCTCCAGAGCTGTGTTGAGTCTTTCTTCCTGGGTCTCCGCGTGAAGTGCCTTCCCTCCATCCCCATCTCTTCCATCCACTGCTGCTACCGCCACAGCCGGGACACGGACAGGGTGCAGCTTCATGCAGGTAAGGACCTGGGAGCGGGGAGCCTGTGGAGACATCAGCTTGGCACGCGGGCACAAGCCCTCCCTTAGGAAATGCCTGAAATAGCCCTTCATCGCCTGAGCAGGGAGGGGATGAGGAAGGGAGTGAAAAGGGAGAAATCCTGTTCCCGTGGAAAACCCAGAACTTTGAGGCTGGAAACAGGAATAAAAAACAAAGTGACTTTCATCATATTTTCCTCTGCTGTTGGTATTTTTCAGTGCTATTATGTTTAGGTCCAGCTCTGCAAAGCGATGGGGTCGGCTCCGCGGGAAGGCACTGTTGATTTGGTGTAGTCTGAGCTCTCCCGGCTCTTGCCCTGAGCCAAAGTAAATGCGTGGCCTGGGTGGTGCAGGTGTGGGGAACCCGCCGGCCTTTCATGTTAGGAAATTGGGGTTCAAGTGTCACACAGCTCCCCAAGGAAACGGGTTTGTCAGCTGCCAAACTCGCCCTGCACAAACACCCGTGTGGAAGGGGCGGTTTGCAGTACCGCCGGCAGCACGTGCTCAGCACAGACCCCACGCTGCAGCGCTGCGGCTGCTCCAGCTCAGTTCTGAAATGCCTGTAGGGAAATTCTTCTGCTTCCAGGGGCTTATTTCTGTGGGTTAGTACTGAATTCACCTACATCTCTGCCCTTAGCTCTGCTTTGGTTTAACTCTGTGCTCAGGACCGCTTCAGAAGTCAGGTCTGCTCGTCCTTCGATTTGAGGGGATGTGCCACACAGCCATGGTTCTCCATCCGAGATGCTGAACCCAGCAGCTCTGCCTGTCTGTGGCTTGGATTGCATCCTCCTTCCCGTTAACAGAGGAAATTCTGGCTTTTGAATGCCTTCTAGGGATGCTTTATTTTAATGAATGTCTCTCATGTATTCATCCAGATGGGATCCTGAATTTCCTGAAGAACAACAAGCCCATGGATGCCCTGTGTGTCCTTGGACTCACTCTGCTGGACCTTTACCCATGTGAGACCTGGAGCTTCACGTTCAGCAAATTCCTGCCAGGACAAGGTGGGATGGGTGTTCCGTGATCTCCCAGAACAGCGTGTGAATAAGGCAGCAGTGTACCAAAAAGCCTTCCCTGGGAGACTGGAATAGCCAAATCTTATCCTTAACATTTTATTCGCCCTCTGATAAGAGGAACTAGGTTCTTCCCAATTTAAAATGAGGGCAGTCAGGGCTCCTGGTCCAGACAAAGGTAACTGAGGTGCTACAAACCTTTTGGGAATTGTGTCTCATCACACCCTGTGTGCTCAACTGGACCCTGCTACAACAGCTTTCTTTTCATGATGCCTAAGGTGAGAGACAGCCGTAAGAGAGCTGATGCCTAACTTGTACGTGCCTCTCTTTACAGAAGTGGGAGTCTGCAGCTTTGCCAGATTTTCTGGGGATTTCCCCCAGGCTGGTTGTAGCAGCTTGAATCCACTCACGCAGAAGGAACAGCTATGCGAAGTCAGCAAGGAAAGCAGAGACCGGACATTGCCCTTCAGCGCCCAAGAGATGGTCCAGTGCTGCAAGGTAGGACCAGCAATCTCCCATATTTCTCTCAGCTCCCAGCCTCACGCTTGGGTCACCTGAGCGTTTTCCTTGTCAGGCGATGCACGTGCAGTAGGATCTGTTAGCTGATACGGTATTCGGAAGTTAATCAGAATATCTAGTGGAGTTGTGTGTTAACTAACGGATGGCTGGGAAGGGTGGACTGTGTCTTCCTCAGACACTGGTTGCCATAAGGAGAGAGGATGGTGTGCCAGACCTGCTTACGCTCATGGGTGAGAAAGACACCGAAGACAAGTTTGCATGTGTATTTATATGCAGATGCCCTTAAACCCCATTCATCTCCAACACATCCTCTTCAGGAGTGCTGTCCTCCCTCATCCCAGCGTCTCCCCCATGCCCTCCTGCCAGCTCTGCTTCTCACCTTTCTCCCAAAGCTGGCCGACACGGAGCAGCCGCACCAACACCTTCAGTGCCATTTCCCTCTGCCTCCCCTGGTATTTGCTCAGGATTTTCTAGTCTGAGGTCTCTTCCCGTAGTAATTTCAAACGATGTTAGGTGGCAACAGGAGGAGGAGGGGACTCCTCCAGCCTCAGCCTTTCCACGCTTGCCAGTTCCCAAGAGTCATGCTTGGCCAGCTGACTCCAGCTTAGTTTTCCCTTTGGCACAAACGTTAAGAGTGTCCGCTTTGGAAAGACCAGATCTGTTATTGCCAGTAGCTTCTTACAGATTTCTCTTGTGGACTGGGCTGCTCTTTTCAGACCCCAGTGGGGCTGATTTTCCTCCTTAAAAAAACCTACAACACTACACTGTCCCTGAGGAAGAGAGTGACAGCAGCACCGCCCTAGAGCTCTGAACGTGCTCTCTTCAGGGTCTTCCCCCATCCGCTTCTAAAAAATACACCCACCCCTCCTCCTCCACCACACACACAATGGTGAGGGTTGGAAGGGCCCTCTGGAGCTCCCCCAGTGCCACCCCCTGCCAGAGCAGGGGCACCTCCAGCAGTGGCACAGGACGG
>VUYV01000163.1:664790-831218 GCA_008711295.1 Anarhynchus alexandrinus | reverse complement strand
GATCTTGATAAGATCCCCCCTCAGTCTTCTCTTCTCCAGACTGAAAAGCCCCAAGTCCCTCAGCCTTTCCTCATAAGAAAAATGCTCCAGTCCCCTCATCATCTCTGTAGCCATCCAAATGTGGATGGTTGGATGGTGGGATACCTGGGGAAGGAAGGAGCCCCATTCCCCATTCACCTCAGAAGAGCCTGTGCTGGAGGACTGCCAGGGCTGAGCAGGGCACTGGTTGGACTGTCGGGGAACGGAGAAGGTGGAAGAGCAGAGGAGGAGGGGGCAGTGGAAGCGGGAGTGACCATGGTGCTCCTGCGGTGTTTGCTTTCCCAAAAGGTGACCTGTCACGAGATCTGCCACCTGATGGGGCTGGGGACCTGCCGCTGGCTGCAGTGCATCATGCAGGGCGCCCTGAGCCTGGACGAGGCCCTGCTGCGGCCCCTGGAGCCGTGTCCCATCTGCCTTCGGAAGCTGCAGCACGTCGTGGGCTTCAAACTCGTGGAGCGCTACCGGGTGAGAGACAGACCCACCAGCCCTTCCTGAAGCAAGGGGACAGGGCAGGGAGCAGAAGGGCTCACCCCAAACCACAGCACTAAGTGTGCTGTAGCAGCGTGTCAAACACAGATGCTGCTCTTGGTATAATGCACCTAATAATCTTACACCTAAATTGGGGAGGGTGTTGTACGCGTGGTCTGTGACTGACAGAGCACTTGACACAAGCTTTAGAGCTTTGGGCTGTTTGCAACTACTACATTTTTGGGATACTCCCAAAAATGAGGCAGGGAGGGCAGGCAGATTCCAAGGCAGAGCAGCAGTGAGAGCACAGCAGTTCCCACATCCATGTCCTTTCCTATGGGCCACCATGGTTTTCTGCTGGTAACAGGGAGAAAATAGTAGGCAGGTACTTTGCTGCAGTTCCTCTGTTTAAAGATATGAGGATCCCAAATTCTTACTCCCTTATAAGCAGAGAGTCCCAGACTCATCTTTTGCCTCTTCTCTCCCACCCATAGAACTGCTAACGCCACATTCAGACAACATCAGGAATAGTGCTAAGACACCCTTAGCTCTAGAAAGAGTTTTCTACCTCTGTTGTCTAAAAAGCAGGATTCAGTAGCTGGAAGGCTGGCGGAATATAAATAACGTCACCATTCTCACTCAGTACCCTGTCTTCTCCCTGATTACAATTCCTGTCTGACACACATCATATTGAGCAGCAGGATTTTCCACGGCTGCCTATTTTAAAGTCTGTGGGTTATATTTGTAACAAGACGTGTGCAGAATGAGAAGGGGGACGCCTGCGGTTCCATTCAGCTTGGAATCAGACGCACGGCAAAGCACGTGGGGGGAAGACGCGCGTGTGCGGTTTTGCCGCTGGTCTGTGCGTCCGCGGCGGGGTCAGACCCGTCTCGGCCTCTGTGGCTCTTCGGTCCCTGCTGCTGTCTGAGAGGTGCCTAAATTGCCCAGAGCACCAGAGGGATAAACTCCGGTTTATTCAAACACCCGACCTGTCAGCATCCACCTATTGCTTTCTACAAGAGAACTGCCACCTACACGAGGCTTTTCTAGAAACAGTTTTTGCCTTTACACCTGCAGTAAATGCTGTAATTGGCTCAGCATCCCCTGGCGACAGCGAACACAAGCCTGAAGAGAGGAGACACTTGCCAAACGTCGCATCTGCTTCCTTGACAAGGAAAAGCTCAGCTAGATACAGTACGAGCGGGTATAAGACAGTCGCGATAATCTCTGTAAGAGGCTTTGCTAGAGCAGTGGGAGGAAATATAAATGCCAGAGATGAATTAAATCGTGAAGGAACCTGACAGAAGAGAGCACAAAGCGTTTGGGGACGCTATCAGACAGCAAAGTTACTTGCTAAGCATGTTTTGAGAGGTTGCGGTTGGCCAAAGTGCAAGCCTGATGCCACATTTCCCCTTGGACAGCCAGCGCGCACCCCCCCAGCACGTAACAGCCCCAGACACCCGCAGTACACACAGGGAACGCTGGACACAAGGCTGTTCCTCGCCAGGAGCGCGTAATGCTGCCGAAGTGTTTGGTTGAGTCAAGGTTACGGGCAGAAGAGCACGTGGGGCAGGAAACCAGTCCTTCCGCAGGAGGAAGAGCTCCTCAATCTATTTATCCGAGTTGCACTCCGAAACACACTCTGCCTTTTCACCACAGCTGCTTATTCCAGCCTGAGTCATCCCGAAAACTGAAAGCAAATCCCTTCTCGTGGTGTTTCCCCACCACAACCAGTGTTCCACTTGCTGCTCCTGCAGCATCCCAGGCTGTTCTGCACTGAGCACCTGGCTGAGGTTGCGGTGGCCACGCTGCAGAAGAAAACAGTGCTCGAGCTGCTCTGAGGGGTTGGGTTAGCTCCCTCCTTGCCATCCTCACCATCCTCCATCCTCACCATGATGGTAACGGCAGTGTCTGCTCTCGGGCGCAGTGTGGACACTGCTGTGGTGGAGGGGTTTGAAGAACTTCCAGCTCCAAACCTGGAGCCCCTTGAGGTGTCAGACAACAGGTTTCATTCTTAGTGACTTACCTGGGGAGGGCATCCACTTCAAATGCTCCCGCCTGCAGGTAAGCTAAAACCGTGAAGAGGTTATCCCCTTCTAGTTACATATGAGAACATAAAAAGAGGCTGCAGCCCTACAAACCTTTCCCAAATTTGAATCAATAAACCACCCAGAGGGTGAGAGGCAGGAAAGATTTTGGGCTTTTGGTAGCAATCGTGAGTCAATCATCCCCTCCTTTTGCCTTAAATAATCCAGATATACTGTTTGACCGTCCTCACCTCCGCAGCTTTTTCTCTTCTTGGGAATCGGGCTAAGTAGCAGTTGTGATTCCTTCCCAGATCCACTACTCTCGAGAATTTTAAGAGACATTATAAAATCATGGGCTGGTAGCTTTGCTGTCCCCTTCCCTGCTCCGGCTCCTATTGCAGCTTCTGGCGCCTTCTTTGTTTTTTAAACCCAGAGGGAGGGAAGGGCTATTGGAGGTGGGATGAGGCAGGAGAAAAGTTGTCCCTTCGCCCAGAGGGAGGGGGCAGGGTGGATTAACTTCGCTGAAAGACTCCATTTTATTCTTGTATTAAATTCTTCCCCGAGGCTTCATGCACAGACTGAAACGAGAAACGGGGCCGATTTCTCCCACCCACTCAATTCAAGCTCTTTATCCTTTCTGTCGCTCGTCTGAAGAGAGCGGTGGCGGAGGGCAGGGGAGGGAGCGGGGAGCTCTGCAGGGCTGGAAACCCCCATCCCTGCTCAAACACCACAGCTCACCCTGTGCTGGGCACACATGGACCCCGCACAGCGACCCACATCTCGGATGGATACCCACCTGGTGATTCCCAAAGCAACCGCAGAGCTTTGCTAAGGTATCGGCTGGGAGCTGCGGAAAGTAAAGATGAGGACAGAGGTTACAAAGCTGTGAAAAAGCTGAAAAACACACGCCCCCCCCCTTCCCCCCCCCTCCCATGGCAACACGGCAGACAAGGAGATCACCTTTTATCCGAGGAGATCACCTTTTATCCAGTGATGACTGGAGTGCTGTGATTCATTCCCCAAAGCATAAGGAATAAACGTGCCAGCAGCAGCCCGTTATATGCCCCGTTGTAGCATTTAATATTTAAAAAGGAAATTGTCTCAGACATTTTCCTCTCATTAATTCTTTCCTGGAGCCCGGCCTTCCCACTTGTGCATTTCAGCTCAAGAAGGGAAGAGCTATTCTTAGGAATAAAATGCCCATTACCACAGGAGTTAACACCACGATGAAACAAGATTCTTCCCTGCTATCTCAGGAGCTTTTATAATGACACCGCTTCCTCTAGAGAGGCACTGGTCTGGCTCTCGCAGGGATCATATTCACACAGCGAGGAGTGAATTTGTGCTGTTTTTCTCCTACATCTTCAATACTAAGACAGAAACAGTCCACATCTGTCTGGGGACAGAGCTGCCACAGGTGCTGACTCCAAGAAAACGAGGCAAGAGAAAGCCCCTGCCCCGTAGGGTAACCACGAGTGGTCTGAACCCACCTTCTGGCAGAGAGGACCGCAGCATCTGGAGCTGAGCCACCCAAGATGAACAGGTTCACCTGACAAACACTGGGAAACGTGTACCTGTTTTCTCCTGTTCTCTAACGTGAAACCTTTTCTCCTCTCACCACAGAAACTCTACGCTTGGACACAGACCGTGTTGTCCACGTGGCCAAGGCAAGAGTCAGCAGACCTGTCCGCTTCGGAGGACATCCTTCCATTCAGCTCCGACTCTGGGATGTGCTGCGAGAACGACTCCGAGGCGGTGACCTCCTTGTCTGAGCCGCTGACTCCAGACACCTGCAGCCAGGCCCTCTCCATCGGCCAGGAGCTGGAACAGGACGAGCGTTCGTGTTCGCTGGTGGAGGCGCAGAGCCAGCCCCAGCTCGCCGGGCCCACCAAGTCCACAGACGTCGTTAAAGATTACGAACAGTGGCTGGAGACGTGCATTGCTGCCCTGGAGAGGAACGTCTCCGAGGAGGAACTGGCTCAAGTGGACAAGGCGGTGGATGCCCTGGCTAAGTGGGAAATGTTTACAGGGCAACTGCCTGCTATGAAGAAGGACCTACACTTTGTGAGGGACAACACCGGGCTAAGGAAAGCTCTCGGAGACAAATTTTCTTCCTTGAGGAGGAAATTGAGTTCCAGAAAACTGTCCAAAGGGGAATCGTCCCCTCATCGTTGGCGGTGGGAGGAAAACTAAACTGGGTCTGCCTTGGGCTGGGCCAGCTTCGCTCCCACAGCTTTGGTGACGTTACTGCCCTGCTTCTGACCTTTCCCACCACAAGTTGTTGCTGTCAGAGAGAAACAGCAACTCCCCACAGGAATAAAAGGTGTTTCTTTTTTCTGAGATTGCTAACATGCTTTTGATGTGATCAGTTCTTCTCTAAGAGTTGTTCCTGTGCCGGTCTAAGCGACAGCATCACTCCAAACCCACAGTCAAGTCCTATGTAGGCACTTGTATTTTCTTGCCATATTTCATTTGGTCTGAAGTCAGCCAGGAAGAGGTCCATACTAAACACTAAACACGTTCCCACAGAAGCTTGGGCCATCTGAACGAACAGATGCAAATTAAACCAGAGCAGCTCTCCCGTACACAGAGCTCTCCTCTGCTTCGCATTTCGGTCTGAAGCACAGATTATATTTCTCCCTCTCCTCCCCTCTCCCCGCCCCATACCAAATGTCCATCTCTATTCTGGTCGCTGCCCCATCAGCTGGAGGTTGTGCTGAGCGCAGGAGCCCACCAGAGACTGACGGACTCGCGCTGTGAGTAGGGGGGGGGAAGAGATGGAGGAGGACGGGCACAGAGCGAGTGAGTAAAGCAGAAAGATCCCTGGCAGCTCCTCTGCCATAAAGAGCAGTGTTAGTGTGACGACTGTCTTTTGGCGGACACTCAAGGGGATCTCCAGAGCTGCTTCGGTTCAAAGCAAGCCAGGCTTGGAGCCGCGAGCTCTGACTACTCACATCCTCTGCAGATTGGCACAGGACACAAATCCTTTGAAAACATTCAGGCGCTCATTGATTATTAACTGAAAGGGGGAACTACACATGCATTCCTCTCTTGCTGCCTTGAGAAGTTCACACCCTGACCCCTTCCCTCCTCTCCGCTCCGTAAGTCACCCAACCGAGCAGGAGCGGGCGCCGTGCTGGCACCCGGAGGTGCAGAGCCCGCCTTCCCCGCGCCGGGGCATGCCCTTCCCCTCCCGCTATTTATAGATGGAGCTCAAGGGGATGAGGGGTTTTCAGGCTCTGTAGCGGCAGCACGCCGGGGGGAGGCTGACCCTCTCCATCCCCAGCTCACGCAGACCTCAGCACCGATAACGCTCGCTGCAGCTCACAGCTGCGTGGCCGCGCTCCAGGTTTCTCCCATCTAACACCACCAGCAGGGAGGACTGGGTCCAGTTCAGCCGGGAGGAGAGAGAGGATGTTTCCCCGAGAGGAGCCAATCACTTCGGCTTTCCTGAGCGCTTGTCCTGCGCGCTTGGAGGGCCTCAAACTATGCAGTAACCCTGCAATGCATTTTTTGGAGCAGGAAGGGAGAGGATCCGTGGAAGACATTCGGGGAAAAGCTTGAGATTTACACGTGCAGGTGAGCAGAAGAGATGATCTCATAATAAATTCAACCGGATTCCGGAAACACAAGTGACTTCACGTCCGCATGATTCATAACAGGGAGCAAAAGGGAGTTCTGGCTTCGGGACCGATGACGGCGATTCCTGGAAGCGTTTTTTCCAGGCTGTGCGCCTGGACCGGGCGCGGGCGCAGTGCGGCGGAGCTGCTGCTGCCGCCCTCTCCTGGCAGCCTCAAAGGCGATGGGGTTCTCATCCAAGACATTCTTCCCAGCAGCAGAACTTTTCCAAACAAATCCTGCTTGAATTACAAATCCATGTACTGCCCCCATACTTGCTCAGATTTACTATTTTAAGTAAGAGATTACTTTTTGTTCAGCCCTGTTTGCTCTTACTCCATTCTGTACTGAATCATTAGGCTGAACTTCAGAAACTTTCCAGAAAGACGCCATAAACTTAGGACAACAATATTGCCTAAGGGAAAGAGGCGGCTTTTTATCACAACAAAGTCCAAAGACACCCGAGAAAAGGGGTGGCACAGAAACAATTTGGACTGCTGTCCGAAGCCGCAGATGGGAAACTCCCTCCTTGGCTTATAGACTGCCATTGGCTCTGCTGTGGAACACGAGTTTCTGCTGAAGAGCTTTTGCTTACCAATAACAGATATTTTTGCCACTGTCACTGACAGAACCACCACTCAGCTTGTCCAGAGCTGCTCCAGGTAAGCAATAAATGAGCACGGCAACTCAGAGCTTCACCTACCTGCGTGGGCAGCTCCGCAGGGTCCACAGGCAGCGTCCAACTTCACAGGGAAAGGCAGAAAGTGGCTGAATGCACTTTTAAGTCCTTATGCAGCCGGAGGAGAGAAGGTCCATGCACTATTACGCCACAGGTTTTTGCTCACGCAAAGACGTTCCCGGGGAGGTGGCTACTCTTCACGGCAGCAAAGGTTTCCAGTGCTGCTGCTCTACGTTACAGCACCGCACGACATTTTGTTCGTGGGTCTGTAAGTACTTTGCACTTACACTACACCAGTGTAGGAGGCAGCCCGGGTCAGAGAGGAATAAAAGGACTGGCCAAGGTTACGCAGAAAACCATGGTTATAATCAGGACTAAAGCACAAAGGTGTAATTTCTGTTCTTCTCTGCACATACGGGAGTTGTAGAGGGGCAGAAAACAGCTGACAAAGGAATTAGAAGTAAAACAAATTGAAGGTAAGTCCCTAAATAAGGTTTCCTGCATTTTAAGCAGCAGCCATACTATCGAAGCAGGTTTCTGGGGAGATGCTTGGAAGGGTGTGGGAACAGCAGCGTAACTCGCAGCGAGTAACCTGCCAAGTAAAGTGTGGAACAGAAATACAGGTGAGACACTTAGGAGTCATTTTAGAAGGTCAAGCCATGGACCAACCATCAGCAAGACACAGTAGGGTACTCTATATAAATCGCACACCCAGAATTTACTTGCAGTTCAGCAGCCGAGATCAGAGAGTTGGTTACAAATGGTTCAGGAACAGAGTTTCACCGTGTAGTGGTAGGCAGCGGGCAGGAGAACCCGGGTATTCACTGCGCAGCACCTCAGAGGCAGCCTGGAGAGCCTTCTGCAGGAAGGCGGGCAGGGAAAGGAGCAGGTCACCCAGATGGGAAAGGAGTCACGTCCCAGTCCCAGCCCGCCACTGAGCTGCCCCGGGCACGGCGTGAGGCTCCGGCTGGCAACCGACCCCCCCCAGCCCCGGGAAGGCAGTGCTGCCCTTTCTCTGCCTCGTGACCTGCGGGTGCCTTGTTGATCATCTAGATGATGGTAGATGATCTAGAAATGAGCTCTGCACATGACCTGGCTGTCGTCTTCAGCAGAACCCCCAGCAGAACCGGGTAACTCCTTCCCGAATCTCTCATGTACCCATCCCCAAGGCAATGGTACAACACAGATTCACATTAGACTCATCTGGCTCAGAACATCTCCCAAACCACACCGTCTTGTGGCTACCTAGAGCATGCTCCACAATCACAAAGTAACTCCAGCCATACCCTTTCTGCCCTAAGCTCAAGGATACTGGTTTTGAAGCAACTTCTGAAGTCTATAATCCCGAACAGAGCAGAAAACACAGTCTTTTAATAGCTTTACGAGCTCATAAAGACAAACATCTTCTCCCAAGAATAAACAGGCAGAACATTCCGCTCCTACTCTTAAAACAAGAAGCTGCTGTAATTGAAGGGAGTGGGGGTACAATGCAACTGTCCAAGGAAAATAAAATTTTAAAAATCCAAAACCAAGAAAAGTCCCCCCAGATTCTTTGCTAGTTAGGGGTGAAATTTCCTACAACAGATTGTAACGGTGGGAGAGGAGAAACAAGCATCTTCCATAGACATTTCATCAGCAGCATCCAGCACTGTCTGATTTAACAGTGGACGCGACCACCTCCCTCCCCTAAAAACAGGACTTTAAAGTCCATTTCTGCTGTGCAAAATTGAGGCTTTAAAGGAAAGCTACTTTTTGTTAAAATTCCTGAATGCTCTTCCTAATAATTCTTCTTCCCTTACCACCGTGCAGCTTCCCAAGGTGCTGGTCAGTCTTGGGGAGAGGGGCCAGAGATAGGATAATTTTTGTTAGTAACTGAATAAACTTCCTCCCAGGTCTGTACAGGACAATGAGATACCAGACTGGAGCTGGAAACCACAGGGATTTGATTTCTCTTCTCAAAGAGCTGTAATGAATACTTAAATATTACTATACCCACCCCAAACCCTATGCCTTGTACACTGTAGCAAAAGCACAAAGCCATATAGCCCTGCCTGCTTTGCATTTCAGAGAAGCTTCTCCCTGGGGAAATAGCCACATTTTCCCTTTTATCTTCAGAGCACCGGATTATTGAAACTGCAGAAGCCATACTCTAGTAACAGGTCGCCATGCTGAGCCAGGGAAGAGAATTCAAAGTTTACGTATGGGGTTCAGGCTCCCCCCGGGGTACCAGCACTTATCGGCACCGAAGAGACAAATGTACCCGCAGAACCGACCGCTTCAGCCTCTGTTCTTACGGGGCAACATCCGTGCAGCTGAATTACGAACGGGACTTTTGCTGTATGAAGTGGGGTAGATTGAGATGCAGAAATAGTGTCGCTAAGACACCCCGAGTCAATCCTCCCACTGTCTTCCAAACAACAGTTTAAATGCCACTGAAGTCGGTGAGGTTTAAGGACCCACTCACGCTGCTGCCGAGGGAGGGACGGAGCTCGGGCAGGCGCTCCGCTGACAACGCGCTTATTTTGATTACAGCTTTGGGGATTCGGCAATTCAGACGTCAGAGAAACTCCAGCAAAACAAACCAACCGAGCCCCCACCAGCTTTGGAGCAGCCAAGTGTGACAATTTAAACCGACCCCCCTCCCTGTCTGCTGGTCAAGCGTCTCAACAGCCCGGCACGGCCCCGCCGCAACGCCAACGTCCTCCCGCAGATACCGCCAGAAAGAGCGTCTCTTGCTCCGGTGAGAAACCAGTTAAACTTGTCCTATACGCTATCTTGTAGGGCTGGAATTCACAGGAATATTTTGGCTCAGAAAAGGGCTAATTTGCTTTCGCAGAGCTGACCAAAAAGCTCACTTGGAGCTGCTGCGGGTGCTGAGAGCTTTCCAGATCAGAAAGTATGTGATCACGCCTGTTGGCGCACACTGAATTTGCAATTCATTTGTCCTTATTTTCAGAGATGCTCAACACTGACAATACACATTGTTACCTGAAAGTGCTCAGCACCTCCATGGAAAAAAGTCAACCGTTCCCAAAAACTTGACATAGCTGAGGACCCAACATTTCCAATGATTAGTAAAAAGGACAAACAACGTCCACGAAGCATCTCAAACTGTGTACCTGCCAATGTAATTGATTACGCATTAACAGTTCACAAAAGAAACAGTTAAGGCTTGCCACAAAATTCTGCCAGATGCAACCTTTTGAGGAAAGGTTAACGACATTCTTACAAACTGGAGCTCAAGTTCCGGCAGAATGAGTTGGTGCCAGGACGGCAGTGCTGTCAGATGGGGATACCAACCACTCTCCAAAGGGCAATGATTCTGCTCTGCCGTACAACGTACCACGGCACACGAGAGAGTCCCACAGAGGGGGCTGCCACTGGAAAAGAAGCAGTATAGTTCCTATACAACTACCTGAAAGGAGGGGGTAGAGAGGTGGGGGCTGACCTCCTCTCCCTGGTCACAGGTGACAGGATGAGAGGAAATGGGTTCAAGTTATGCCAGGTGAGGTTTAGATTGGATATTAGGAAATTTTTTTTCATTGAAAGGGTTATCAGACATTGGAATAGGCTGCCCAGGGAGGGGGTGGATTCGCCATCCCTGGAGGTGTTTAAAAAAGGGGTAGAGGTGGTACTTGGGGACGTGGTTTAGAAGTGGTTCTGTCAGGGTAGGTTAATGGTTGGACTTGATGATCTTAAAGGTCCCTTCCAACCTCAGCGATTCTATGATTCTATAGCTATTATCAGATGCTACACAGCAGAAGAGGAATCTCTAACAGGCTTAATTACCTTCTCTTGCTTAAAATACCTAAGCACAAACTCTAGCTGCGTCTCCCCTTCCACCTCCCATCAGTTCCAATGTCTAACCCCACTACTGAAATGCCACAGGCGAATGAGTTGGGAGTTTTACGCGGGTTAATGTTTCACCAGCCTTCAACTCCTGGGCACACTCAGGAAGGATGATTCAGACCAGAACTGGAGAGTTGGGAGATGCGTAAAGATTACAGAACAAGATTTTATTGCATGAGAGCTGGAGTTCCATGCAGTTCACGCTGTAAAGTATTCAAGAAGCGGTTCTCTTGCAGAAAATTTCTGAATAAAGCAAAAAATGTCACTGTAGACTATGTTGAAAGATAAAACCCATGAAGAACAGTATAACAAGTCAAGTTTTAATAGATTTATAAAATTCATATATACAAAACAGTAAACTAAGTCACCAAAGCTATAAAATACACTTTTTACACATCACAATATAATTGTATCTAGTACACAGTTTTCATAAATTGAAACTATCACAGCAAGTAGCTGCTTCTATCGTGGATGCTGTTTTGGTGCTAGAAAGACACTTATGTGAGCAGTCTGGAACTGTGCTTTTACTTTATGCATTTTTCACCTTCTTTTAGTTCGTCACTGTTTTTAAAGTACTTTCCTGTGAATTGTTAGAAAATTAAGGCTAAACTCAGGCCTTTCTTGCCCAACGCAGTGAACTGGTTTAAAAAAAGAATGATATTGCATAGTATGTGTGTTACAATGCATAGGCACCAGAGAGCAAGTAAATTGCAGAATAAAAGATAACATTAATTGGCTTCCTAGCTACATGATTGTGTCACAAGATAACTTTGTGTTTTGTCAGTTTGCTTTCATACATATCGATTCCATAAACAAGACAACTCATCACAAGAGCAATAAATACTAGCCATTTTGTTAAGTGGAGTCTCCAGAAATACTGTTTAACACGTATCATCAGTTCAAGCTCATTGCGCGTTCCAGATAACGAAACCTGTTCACTGGAAAACCGCTCATTATCCTAAAGACAGTTAATGGCTTCAACGCGAACGGGAGTTTGAACACGTTTTCAAACCGAAGCCCACCAAGCACGCCTTCCAAGCCTTGGGAACTACCAAAAGATCATTTCTCTTCCACATCCCCCTTCTCCCTGCTATCTTCTCTCAGCTTTTGTGCCCAACCTCCTGCACACAAGCTCAGCACGAGACTGGCGGGAAGGACTAGCGGAGAAGCAGCGCTATTCAAAATCTGTTGTTTCCCTCATAAGATGCTCTTTCTCGGGTCCTACTCATCCAAAAATTTTGCTCTCCACCAGTTGTAGGTTTTATTCAAATAACGGAAACAGCCTCTCACCTCGCCATTCCCCTGAAACACTTCTCCTGCTCTGGTATCTTGAAGAAAGTGTAAGTAGCTGTTAGATAGGAATAAGACGCACCGTCTGGCCAGAGATTTGCATACTGTGTTTTAGTAGGAATTGAGTTTTAGCACTCAGTTACGAACAGATGAAGAAAGATTTAGAATGGAAGGGTGTGCAGCTACGGCCGCTTGCCAGCCTGCTGCTGCGAATTCACAGCCAAGAGCTCTCCGGAGTCACTCACAGCTTCTGGGGTCAATGCAGATGGCATTTACCTTCAATACAGTCAGTCTTCAAGCACCATCAGCTTTTGGGATCTGTTTAGAGAATAGCTCCCCTCTCTTGCTCCCTTCCAACATACTTTGGCTTTTTTACCAGAATGCCCACCTCGGAAGTCAGTGCTGCTCTTTTTTTCCCCCTCTCCAACTGCGAATATTTTCACATCGGACAGAAGATATGACCTTCGGACGTCCGCCAAGAGCTAGGTTGTGACACAGTTCGTCAAGCCAGGCACAGAATCACTAGCACTGACAGTCCAGTACCTCCATACTCCCCACCCAATAAGAAAACAAGCATATCGACACATAGACAAACTTCAACACCGCTTTCCAAATGCCATTAGAAAGATAAAAACGTTAAGAATCAAGCGAAAACCGTCCAACCACCAAGATGAGCAAAGACAGAGCATCACCTGGTCAGCAGAGCAGCAGTTTCAGCTCCAAATATC
This sequence comes from Anarhynchus alexandrinus, assembly GCA_008711295.1. Lineage (NCBI taxonomy): Eukaryota > Metazoa > Chordata > Aves > Charadriiformes > Charadriidae > Anarhynchus > Anarhynchus alexandrinus. The sequence continues at coordinate 818,520 of VUYV01000163.1, read as the reverse complement.
CTGGCTTTACTCATTTCCATCTATGTAAAAAAAGATTAGTGTTAAAACAAAGAAGTGCCCACTTCACAGCACAAAGCAGAGCTCACCCCAGCTAATTACAAAACAGGTAATATTAAAAAGCACTAGGTCTTGTATTGTCTTGCCAATTACTTCCTCGTTAGGCTAAACAGTCCTCGTCTGGAAGTCAATACTAACTCAGCCCGAATCTGGCCCAGACCATGCCAGTCCTCCCGTCCCATCACGGCTGCTCCCTAGAAATCTGTTAAAAACCCATTTACAGAAGTCGGCACAGCTGTTTGATGTTGCTACTGAAACACCCTACCCACCGCTTCCTCTGTTACGGAATTAATGAAGAGCGTACTGAGGTAAAGAGTTGGCAGTGCTATATTAAAACCCCTGACTACACCATGTGATTTTATACCGGAAAAATGATATAGAAAAGAGGCTACTACTAAATTTACAGGAATCAATATAGTCGTCATGATGAGCGATCAGTGTTGGGCTCACGCGACACGCTGCACTGTATGGAGGTGTTATTGCATACCGCGTTCGTGTCTCAAGCTGGCACGCATCAGATTGTCCACCAACCCGACAAATACTCCTGAAAGCTTTGTTTGTGTCACCAAATTAAGTCAGCTGTCAAAACTCACTACCTGAAAATCAGAGGGGCCTTTTACAGAAACCCTGTAGTTCCATGCAGCAGAATGTCTCTTTTTTTTCCAGAACTAAAGAGGTACATACGTAGAAAAGACTCCAAAACACAAAGTTCATACCCACAGCTGAAGACAGCAAAGGGCTTCTTTTCTAAAATGATATTCTGTGGAAGGTAATTGTCTGTCACTAAAGAAAGCTGCTAAGTTTCTTCAGTGGTTCCATGTCTATTCTTTTAATTCCTTTAATGGTACAAGTCTTTGCAGATGACAGTAACCAGGACTGGTGAGTATCCAGGGGGGATGGGGACACAGGGATGGGGACGACGACACATGAACAGGATGGGACACACTTCTCAAATGCACCATTTTTGATACCAAAAACTACTGTAGCTATCCTAGTGGAATTACATTTTTGTCTGCAGTGCCACATAGAGATGAGCTCTTCCTACTCCATTTCACTACAGCTTTTTTGCCGTTAGTTCTCCGCTCTGCCTGCTCGGCTGAGGTTCAGGCTTTAGTCGGCTCAGAAAGCCTCCAGACCATCATCTTCAGGAGCTGCTTCATGCTTGTAACATGCCCAGGTCTAGGTTTTGCACAGCAGTGTTTTAATTAACTGGATAATACAGTCAGTTTTTAAGTCAAATAATCTATGTTCTCATATTAAAGTAAGATCAATTCTTTGTATCAAACTGGAAGCACCTTTGAGTTGAAGCGTGGAGTTGAGTAGCCAGTAATCTCCATTCCATAATATTAATATTAATATCCATCATATTAATTCATTTTTAACATTAAGAACTATTTAATTGCTTCAAAGTGACAACTGCCTATTAAATATGTCACTTACAGAAAACTATTCTTCCCTTTTAATTTGAATTCACCATGTCCCCTCATAATGCCACTCGAGAAGTGTTCTGAGAACGACAGCACTGCAGTCTGAAGGAACGGCACTGACACACTCTGTTAGCGTAAAGCCTGTTTGGAGGACAACAAATACGAAGTAGTGTTTGATAAATGACTCCCATTTAGTTAGTTTTTCTACTTAAACTGCAAGATTACATAAGTCTCTCCTGCAAGCACTTCCTCTCTTTGTCCTTGCGAGAGACATCCCATCTGCAACGCCCCGTCACTGGGCACTGACCTGCGGGTGTCAGAGGAGGGACAGCAAACGGCTGCTTTTTTTTTTAATAAAAAAAAAAATAGTAGTTGTTCAAGGTCTCCTTCTGATTATCATCCTGCCTGTGACCCATTTCCTGACTAGCCAAATGAACAATAAGCCTATAAAGTTAGCAAAAAAAAAAAAAGATGTTCTCTCCAGCTGTGTTTACCTGCAAAGTTCTCCAGGATGTCACTTAAAATAAAGTTTTTTATTTGTTTCTTGTGGAAGGACTAAGCAACCGACCAGGCCTGTCCCGAGATGTTTGTATGACCTGAGATACCTCAGTCCTGCTTTAGCAACTAACTGATTTACCATAACGCGATTTTCTGGTTTTATTATACTACAACCTACCTTAAAAAAAATAATAAATAAACCAAACCCAAACCTCAGTTGTGGCAAGAAGTGGAGTGTATTTTGCAGAGAAAGAAATATACCTGCCACTTAAAAAAAAAAAAAAAGTCTTTTTCCCTCCTAGGCCAGATCCTTTGCAACTTGAGAAGTGCTTGACTTTTGGAAGAAGAGTTTCCTGCTCTTGGGTTCCTGGTGTGAACCACCACTATCTGCGTTCTACAGGACACAGAGCCAAACTACCGATTTTCATCCGCAGCCTACAGCATCACAATTTGGCCATTTTATCAATAGAAAGGGGAAAGGCAACAACGGGCCTGAGGTGATCAAACTGCTTCCCTAAAACTCTGCTTTAGTGTGCAAAACTGCCATATCATACAAAAGAGTTACTAGCAAGCTTGAGAGCTCAATATGAGATATCTCACGCTGTTTCTTCTCCATGTGCAGATTAAGTTACTTAAAATATACGTTGCGTTATTAGCTCTGTTCAGAGTTTTAAATCCATAAGGTGACTAAGGATACAAAACCACGGATGAGCATGAAGAGAGAAACAGAACAGGAAATTCCATGCTATGCCTCCCAGGTAAAACTACAGTAGATTCAGACATAAACCCGAGGTAATTCTTGAGAAAAAAAATACAGTTGAAAGGGAATGTTTAACTCATTTGAGAAAACAAGCATAATATTAACCCATCCAGAAAATGTAGTGAGAGAATAAAGCTCACAGCAAACTAGGAAATAACGTCAAGTCAACCTCGAAGTCGGGTCAGCCCACAACTGCCTCCTCTTTCCCAGTGTCTTGTGCAAAGTGGAAACCACTACCAAGAACTCCAAGAATATCTGAAAGCTTTAAAAAGAGTCGTAGTCTTCAGCCAAACAAATGGGCTAGCTTTGAGAAACGAACCTTGTATGATGAGTGAACTTGTTTGCATCACTGTTGAAACATTTACCTTTTCAAACGTAATAATCTTAAGAGTTCCCCCCCCATCTGAATATTATAGTCACGTAACATTTTTTCCCCTTCGAGGATAAAAATGAATAAATATTTAAAAGACAGAGTTGGTCCTGGCAAAGATAAGACTTGTTACAAGGAAGCTAATTCCTGTTTAAGTTTGCTGAATTTTAAGTTACATTTTCCCAGCTGCAACCCTTCAGTTAACTCTTACCTCGATACTGCGCGCGTTACACAGCGCTGAAATAGCTGCATCTTTTCCCCCCCGAAGCCTGCACAGAGAAAGCCAAAGGACAGCTACATTAGGAAACTACACAAAAACACTGATATGAACATCTGCAAGCTTCAGAGGGGAAGAAAGATTCCAGATTTTATCCAAATTAACATGAAAGGACAATGGAACAGGACTTTTTCGACCACATTTCCCACGGGATTACCAGCTGAAGTAAAACGTTGCTTGTTTTGACGTGCCATTACAGGCTCAAAGGGGATAAGAACTCCAGGGAATCTGCTGACTTTTTACGGGGACAAACAGCCCTTCAGGTTTTATTCTGGGATAAAAACTATGACAAAAATTGCACAGTAAACTATGTTCGAAAATTACCTAAAGGATAGCACTACAAAGTTGATATAAAGGCAGATCTTCAGTTTGTCCATGTACCCCACTGTAGTAGAAAAGATCCGATTTGTCTGTACACAAAAAAAGGCACCTGACAGTTAGTTACACAGAGCGAGAGGGCTAGGAAATTAACAGTTCGTATCAACACTATTCATAGCCTCTTGCAATTTTACACACAAACCACTGCCCACAACGGGCCACTCCAAACTTGACTGTACTCAGAATTACATGTGCATTACTATAGGCTAAAGAGCCCATTAAGACACAGATTAAAGGCTAATTTTACAGCAAGGTCTCGCTGTCTAAATACATCAGTGCAGCTGTAAAACTGGGATCTCTAGGGTGTTCAGTCTTCCTCTAAGGTCAGCTGTTGGGAACTAATCAAGCAGCTGCTGTACTACCAAAACCTTTGCTTAAGAGTTTAATCAGCTTTCAAACTTTTGAATATAGATAAAGCCCTGTCACGCGAGATACTGAACATTCACAAAAATTGCCAACTGTGGGTGTGAGAACAGTGCTGGATTTCCACAAAGTACATCTCACTCGAGCACCCGCTGTGCGGATACGTGGTCAGGTGCTCCAGCACAGGCTGCTTCACCAAGGAAATCGGATTTCCCATGATGTAATACCCTTCACATCTAGTGCAAAATAAACCCTTCTCCTTATCAGCAAAGCCTTAACTTCCCACCCAATTTACTCCGACCTGGGTTTCCTTATACAGTTTTAGACTTTTGCCTCAGGAGACTCATGCAAAACCTTCAGACGAGACCTGTGCATCCAACTTGGTAAGTGGATTCCAGACCCTTGGCAAAGCTGAACATGCACACAAGATCTGGTTATGTTCCTAAGGGTTAAGAACAGAACTTCCAATAACATTCTCTAATACAGCTGCCAATCTCATTACGTTTAGATTAGTTTGATCGATTCAGCACCTCCAAACTACAAAAAAGGCAGTTTGTATGACTAGTGTCTTTGAAAAACGAGCATATTCATTGAAAACAATGTGTCTTCCATACATGGTTTTGTCAGAGATTTCTTTTTTCTAAGAAGGCAGAAGGTGATTGTGTTATTCAGCATTCCAAACTAGGTACAGAACCTACAACGGCCATGTTTCAGTAGTGTTTCTAGTCCAAGTGATTCAGTAGCTAACATCAACATTTGACTCCTTCGGCCTATAGCTCCTCTGTTTGGACTGGCTAGTTTACAGCATTCCTGAGCCAAGTAATTAGCATGGGTCCTACACCACATGCAAGGGCCATAAAGAAAGGATAAAAACTTCGATCTAACCCTCCGGCAGATTTTGACAGAACACGGGCTGCTCTCCTTCACTGCAACATAATATCCTTCAGATTCTCTTGAAGGATCGTGTCCTTCACAGCATGAAACACAAAGCGGATGTTTTCAGTGTCTATGGCAGTGGTGAAGTGATGGAAGAGTGGCTTACTACGGTTTCTCCTCTTTCTGTCAAAGCACTGCACCAGATAACGTTGAACATCTTCTAGCCTGTGAGGGTCGCCTTTGAAGTCCGAGAAATACTTCTTAATGCTGACAGTCTTTACCTTCTCTACAAGAAGATCCATCTTGTTGAGGAATAGGATAATAGAAACATTAAAGAAAAGCTTGTTATTGACTATTGTCTCAAAGATATTCATGGACTCCACAAGTCTATTTGTGCGCCTGTCTTCCATGAGAACCTGATCGTATTCACTGGAGGAGACCATAAACAAAATTGAAGTTATTCCATCAAAGCACTGGAACCACTTTTGACGCTGAGATCTCTGTCCACCTACATCCACCATCTTGAAAGGTATTTTTTTAATGATGAAATCGTGCTCTACTATCCCCTTGGTGGCTTTTCTAGCCAGCAAAATATCTTGCTTGCTGGGGAAATAATTCTGTAAAAGAAAGGAGAAAAATGTCAAAAAAAGTCCTTCAAAAATGCTGGCTAATGTCAGAATATTGAAGCGATGGGAAAAATCAACAAGAGCCATGTTTTTTTAATTATCAAGTGAAGAATGAATACTCAACTTTAAAATAATGGACTGTTGACCATTTATCTCAACACATTGGTAAACAGCTACAGAAGATCCCGAAACACATGAGAATAAAAATATAGGACTAATGTACTCGTTCACATTTTTATCATTCAAGCCTCTCATTTTCAGGCTGAACTCTATTTTATCATTATGAAATTCTGAGCCCCAGTGTTACTGCCTTTTAGGTAGTGTTCACTAAAGCAGATCACCAAGTCATCACTGAAAGGATATATTTTTTTTTTTAAATCTAGTTTTTCACAGTTCATTACTCGTACAAAGGACATCTTGCAAGCTTTAGTGGAAATACTTCTTTCAGGTTCACAGTCTGTGACCAGCAAGTACAGCAACATGTTCTACTGCAGGTTGTGGCCCAGCCCACCACTGTAGAGAGATTTGTTCTTCAGAAGCTTATCACTGTTACTATTTAGGAAAATCATCTCCCTTATTTCTCCTCCAAGTCTCCTGACAGATGTTTTCATTACTGATTTTGGATCCGACAAGTACTTTTTTTTACTTGGTAGGGTTTCATTCTGCTGCCTTAAGTAGCATGAGCCATCAGATCACCACGAAAAGTGAGATCCAGAGACTGCACAGAAGGACTGATAAAAGAAAATACGTGCATAAATACAACTTCCATAAACAATATTTGTTGTCTGCCAAAAAAGATTAAGCAATTACTAAGCTTCAGCTTCGTAAGGCTGGAGTTTACCATTTCCAGAGTAAAGAACTTGGCAGTTATTCAATGCATTATTATTAAAAAAAAATAAAACCAACCCGAAAAGCATTAATGATAGCACACCCAGGCTTCCGTTATTTCTTTGAGCAATTTTGGTTCAGAAAGAGCAGGTATGTCTTACCAGCTGACCGATCCGATCCAGATTATCCAGGAAATATTTCACCGATTCACCCTATGGAAAAGCAAAGAGATGGGAACTAAGCTTGTTTCTAGGATAGCAAAGTCAACTAAGTGTTTTCACTTTCCATCACGCACCGAGGTCTAATACAGCAGTATCACACGTGGAAGCTTGGGCAACATCCTGATGTGCTTAAGGAGCTGGAACAACAGAAGTACTATGTAGCTTAATTCACATAAACTGCTGATAATGAAGAGGCACTGCCGCAATTTACTACCGATGCGTAGGTAAGGTGGTATTTCTTCTAAAAGCAATTCTCTAACCATTAGTTCTAGAAAACTCAAACTTGAATAAAAACCTAAATAAATGCTCAAATCTATCTAGTGAATCTTTACAATGAAAAGGAAGTGTTAATAAAGTCAGTCCTTCAGCGTAAAGAATTAGTTTTTTCCCCCTGTATGATGAATGCAGTTAATTGACACTGGGTGGGAGTAAAAATGAAACACGTTTATTGGAAACCAATGGATTTTATTTAAAAATTCCTAACAGTGAACAAAAACATATCCTAGACTGGTTGGCAGATCTTTAGAAAAGTGAAAGACTCAAGTCACCCACAATTGGTGATAACTTAAACTAGACTCGGTTGTCAAAAAATACCCTGAACAACAAAGGAACATTCTGAAGGACTTTCTCTTCTACAGATAGTTTCCCTTTTAGGCTTGAGAGTTTTAATAATGGATTTGCTGATCTCATACAAAATCTTTTAGCAGTTATATTGAGAAGAATATAGTCAATGTTTACAAAGAAAATTTATTCTTGTGAGAAAATGCACAAGAGTTTTTTTGGGGGGTTGGTGTGCGTGTTTGTTTTCTTTTTTTTTTTTTTAAAAAACTTGATTTGTGTGATACACAAATCAAGTGCCACTTCACATTAGCAGACACAAGCAGCCCTTCACACATTTTTTAGAAGTAATAAAATTGTTTCCATATAAATACAGACTTTACTTCTTGAGGGAAACGATCTTTGGCAGAAGCCCATTCTCCTTCAAACACTTCCCTTTCATTTCTTCAGATGAATATGATCTGTTCAGTAGGGAAGCATTCTTCATTGTTCAGGACATGTGTCTTGCAGTTGCAGCTACGTCATAAGAATGATAAAATGGAAAATCCTGCTGCCTTTTAATAATTTTAGGCAGCAAAACACATTACGTATATCACAGATCAAGGCCGTGTCAGTAATGACCGAACTGACAGTAGATGCCCTCACCAAGTCAGTAATTCAGAATGAGAACATTCTCAAAATATCATCACAGATTCCAACAGCAATATAAATCCTGAAACCGTACATTCTCCTCCATAGCATAGGCTCGGGATGGGAGAACAGAATTATTCCCCTCCAGTACAACTGTAAAAAGATACCAACACAACAGTTCATTTTGAGGAATCAGACTGGAGATCAGAGGACTCAGTGTGTTGTACAAGTACATACTTTCAGCATAAGCCATAGACAAAAAGGAGGTGTCTTTTCATAAAGAAGAGAGAACACACATATTTGTAAAAAACTACCGTGGATCATAAAAGATTTACAGTGGATCGCTAGCAGACAAAAAAAAAAATTTTTTTTTTTTGGGGGAGGATGTTTCCAAAGAACAATTGCTCCAAGAGCTTCCTTACAATCATGAATTTTCATAAGGTGAAAGTAATTTCCTGTATTTTTTGGCACTCTGTTGTATCAGAACAGATATCACAGACCGCATGAATAAGAGAAAAGGTCTTCCTGTACAGCATTAGTCATATTTAGGAGAGGGTAGAACCCAAAAAGAAAAGGTCACCGAAGCTACAAAAAAAAAAAACCCTTCTCTATCCATTGTGCATTGTCCTACACAATGCCTTTAGATGTACAACAAGACTGCAAACGGGCCGTCTCCGACACAATTTGTTCCTATTTTTCTACCCAGTTGCTTTCAAGAGTCCTTGCCTCGTCCGTACACCCTCCCACGCCGAGAGCAGGAAACAGCTGTACGCATACGAACTGCTGGGACACGCAAGCAAGTTCACCTGATTTACAGCTTCTGCCTCCCCTATTTCCTGCCCCACGCATCCATCAGTGCAACGTTTTGCGCATTTACAAGAAGGTAAGAAAACAATCTGATTCACGAAAAAAAAATAAAACGGTCATTTCTGCAGTGACTTAAGGAAGCCAGGCTTCTCTGGTTTCTTACACAGCTCTTCACAACATTGCAATTAAGCCAAATAATTCGTTCTGGGAAATTTTAAGCAGTAATTGCAAAACACTTGGCTAGCTGGGGAGCCAAGTCAGGTTGCTGGAACAGGTGTGACCACCATATGCATGGTCTGACAGATCTGAAGATGTCTGAATATGCCCTTCGAGCACAGAATTCAAAGACATCCAGTACTTAAGTCAAAATAGCTGCTTCCAGTCAAAACAACAAATCCCTCAAGCTCCAGAGGGTCTGAAGTTAAGAAAAGCTCAAAACATTAAAGCACACAAACCTGAAGGGAGGAAAAAAACCAACCCCAAACCCAACCAACCCCACAAAAAACCCCAAACCAAAACGCTCAAACCCCTGTACTTTAAAGATGATTCCATGCGTAAGTCCTGTGTTATGTCCCATGGAAGTGTGGGTTCAGCTCCTGCCCCAAAGACCCTGCCCGGCATCTTAGCCCCAGTCCCAGAAAAGTTGGTGGCTTCTGGGAAGCGCGGGGGGTATTTCAGCTCATCGAGCAGGCAGCACCAACCGACTTGATGAATAGCTTGTAATGTATTTAAATGAGGAAAAGATGGAAACTACAGGTGTTAGGACTGGTTTGTGTTAGTATTTTTTAATCAGAACAAATGTTATTAACTGAACATTCATTTAGCTTTTCATTTTTCTCCTTGTCATCCAGGGAAAACAAATAGCAATACTAATTAGATCTAGAAGTTAAGTTTATTTAGCTTTATAGCAAGCTGCCCTTGAATGCAATTTTCAATTCCACTGATAAATTATTATTTATGCAAAGCTATCTCATGCTTTGGGTATTATACACACATACAAACAAACATACATATGTGTGCGCATAAATATATGTATGTATATAAAAATACACACAAAGAGTTTGAATTGTTTATCAAGGTAGGTTTTCCATTCAAGGCAAATTATTATCAAAATAAACAAAAAAAGTATCAGCTGCCCCTCTCATGTTGAACTATTTTCTTCTCTTGAAGACACTGACCATAAACAAGCTGGGTTTGCTTTTTCAGCGCAAATTCTTAGTGTTTCTCCAAAGCCACCTAGCTGTTCAGCTACATTCAAAAGCTGGCTTAGCACTTCAAATGCTCTCCTAGCCAGTTATTTCTGGTTCACTAGCATGACTTCCTATAGAAGTGGCAGCAAATATTTGCAATTGATTCAGCAGATACTAGGAATATCTTTACACAGATTGACAACTTCAGTCGCACAATTTTAATGGTTCTAGTGAAAAAAAAAAAATTAAGCCATTTTTTTTCAACATGGCAATTATTTTGAATTATGCTTGCAAGCAGCAAAATAGAAAGCCAAAGTTAGTTATACTATATTTAAATACCTAAAGATAATCACATCATGGTGTGTTCACTTAAAAAAACAAACAAAAAAGGTCCAGGTTAGATGTGTCAATCTTTTACAGGCTGGTGTGTCAAGAAAAACTGCGGCAGCTCAAGAAACTTCCTCAGATCAACTACGTTCACAGAAGATTGCTGAGCTTCTGTCTTTTCAGATTTAAAGAGACTCAAATCTTCTTGTATTTCCCTGTTAGGACATATTTCCTTTTAAAAAATATTCTAACAATATGCATAAATAATATTCTTAAAATCTGAAAGACGTTATTTCATTTCAACCAGCACAGTACTTAGATACAAAGCACCATTCTGCCACAGTCACAGCCAAGTATGTCAGTGAAGCGTGTCTGTACTGACACTCTTATTTTTAATAGTCTGTTAGTATATTTCCCATTTGAAAGTTCTATCAACAAAACATGAGATGACCATCATCTATTTTGTTGCTGAGACAAACCAGCAAGCTTTTTTTTTTTTCATCCTCCTTGATAATAAATCAAGGTGTCGAAATGCTGTCTTCCATCCATGGACGTGTTTGCCAGGGCAGGGGGGATTGGGGGAAGAGTGACCTCCAAGTTATGAATTTTACATAATTCAGATACTCCTTTTTAGTACACTAGAGCATAGTATAGGCCATTAGTCTCCCTTAACTTCTTGCTCACCACACAAGAGTTACCATAAATGCTTGGATGATTCATTCTCTCGCTGCTAATCTCTTCTCCCTCTGCAATACATATCCTCTGAGTAACAGTTTTGCCAACTGGGACCAAGTGAAGGAATAAGAGATGCTGTTCCCATTGTTCAGCAGGATGAGTCACTGCACATCTGGGAACTTGGGGAATCAAGAAACACAAACAGAAGGCCTAAAACAAGCCCACAAGCTCCACAATGCAGCATTGCTATTGGATTATTTTTTTTTAATTATTATTATTTTTTTAAACTGCCCTATCTGCAGTATAAAGTTTGGTGAAGCCAGAGAAAATAGTGCAACTTGCTTAAAAACTGACTGGTGGAAGAGAAAGGGAGGAAAGGTGAAATGTGAACATATACTCTTGCTCCCTGAAATAGTGCTCTAAAGCGCTTCTTTTATATGCCAGATTATTTTGATCACAGCATTCTCAAGGGGCAAAACCCACAAAATTAAGAAGTTTTCATTCTCTATATCTTGTACTATAAGAATGTCATCTTAACATTAGCTCCAAATATCAGCAGGAAGATCACTAATTGAATTTAACATCTCTGCCCCTTCAGGCTAGGGTCACAGCACATAAATCTCCCCACAGAAATATTATAACTAATCTGGCATCACCGCCTTTGCCATCGATAGCCTCGTAGCAAAACGCAGGCAGAACACACTTGGGCAGAGTTCCCAAGCAGTATTCATTTCATGAAAATAAATGCACAACAGATCGTACGTAGATTGCTTTAAAACACCCATGGAGACCGAGTAATAAGCAATGTTCTGCAAGGCTAGAATTTATCAGCTTGTCACTTTAACCCCCAGCCAGTTCTTCAAAGCGACAGTTGGTCAGATCATAAATGACAGTGAAACATTCTATTGTCCAGTTCCCTAAAATACAGGCCCATTTTAAACTTCTCCTTCTGAAAAGCAGTTCCTCCACATTCTCCTCTGAACTAAAAGACTTGAAAGGGGATCCTCTGTTCCAAATTGGCTTTTTTCCTTTCCTTGTCCCAAGGCCTTTTTGACATAATATTAATTTAGCCCTTCCTGATCATTCTGTCTCTAGCTGCTAAATTTAGAGTGCACAATTTAAGGTAGACCTGTCAGTCTTAGCTTGTTTCAGATGATGGATTAAACCACACAGGAAGGAAACGTTATACTTCAAGGAAGCGTACAATACAGATCTAACAAGATTCCCACAAATACAGCAGAACACACGGAGAAACGGATACTGTAAGTAACCACCACAAACTGCAGCTGAATCTGCTAGGTGAAAGCAACAGCGTGATCCGAATAGAAGAAGAGCGGTGTTTGTATCCCACCCTCCCTTCAGGAGTTGTAAATCATTCAGCAGCAGCGCTGCTCTGAATATACAGCTCTGAAATATAGCTGAATATAGCTCTGAAATACAGAGGAAATCCAGGTGACCCCCAAAAGAAGTTTGGGAATCTCCCAGCCTTTAACCTCTGAGATCTCAGACACACGAATGGGATGGACTTAAAGCATTGACACCCGATTTCATCCAAAGTTGGCCTTTATATAAGGAACTATTCCATTAGGACTGCCAGAATGCAATGCTCGTGCTAACTTTCAGTGCTAACTTGAATGTGAAATCTCTGTTTTTCAGACAAATACCAAGACCTCATTTTTCCCTGTGTTTCCTGGGATGTTGATCACCTGTTGATTGTAAGAGGTTTGACAGTCACCAAACCGTTTTATAGAAGCAAGGTATCCAAAGCAGAGGCCCAAGGGAAGCGCAAGGTTATGAGCACAGCAGTAGGATAAGACAACCAGGAGACCAGCACCTGAAAATGCTGGAGGCTATGGTAGATCAGCCACGTTTTTGGGTACTGAGATTAGAACCCAAAACCTCACCAAAGAGAGACACAGGGAATGCTTTTCTTGGCGAGATCTATTGGACATAACGAGAGGTTAACGTGCTGCCACCATGATCCACACATCCTTTGGAAGCGAGCACAGACACACCTCCAGTTTCTGCACCTTGTTTTTGTCCAAGGGAAATAGTAGTCCTTTACAAACCCCAAAACCCCAGGGTTAAAACTCTTATGAGGGGCAACTGTAAACAAACAGTCCCTCTCCCCAAACCTGCAGGCTCTTCCAACAAATTACTTCTAAATCTGCACTTCTATTCAGCCTCACTGGCAACAGGGCACGGATTTACTCCAGCCAAAAGCGTGTTCTCTGCTCTGTGACAGCTGATGAATTAAGCATTATTTTCCAAGGAGATAAGCAAGTCTGTGCTTGTTAAGAACCCACTCAGAAGGATGCTGAAGTAACCTAAATTGCCCTGAAATGCTGATGCCCATTCTACACTGTAATTCTGTTCCACCGATACACTACATCCTGTCTGGGCACCGAAATTTATTGACACAAGGCAAACATTAATTTTTCATTCAATCACCCGGTCCAAGGCAGAGACTAACCACTTCTCCTTATTTAAGCCATACAGAATTCTAACTATCAAATCTCTCTAATGTTATTTAACTTCCTCCTTAACAGGAGACTGAGCTCCTGGCTCCCATCCAGCCACTCCAGCGCTTATCCAACTCGCTGCTATCTGTACCCTACCCACATACCAGCTACAAAAAAGCACCGTTTGGTTCCAAGCTGCTTCTAAAAAGCTACCTCTTCTTTCTACTGCTTAGTCATACAGCATAGGTATCAGATGTTAAAGTCTGAAAATATTTTAAAAATTCGTTATTTCTCAGCTCAGGCAATGCAAAAATCTGTTTGTCCAAGTCAGGGTGGCTTTCTATAAGCTCATCCTATGCCACACACTGGCCAAACTGTATGCTTTACAGCACATGGATAAAAAAAAAAGGCAATAAATATACTTTTAATTTTCCCCCAAAGTCAAGGCTTATCTGAGCTCCCCCATCAGTGATAAGAACTGTAGATCCCTGTGACTGAGTGAAATTTTAGCCTTACAGCTAAAAAACTGTCTTAACAGGAGCAGAGTTCTTGTGGTGAAGGGCAACTCCTACACATCTTAGCTCTTCCCAGCAATTAAATACAGCGATTCTTTCTGAAAGCGCTGCAAGGAAAAGAAAAGTTACATTTTTTCCCCGAAATCCTAGGTGTTTCTGCATCAACAGGATGTAGATGAGAAATTACTCTTGTTACTACGTTAACAATTCTGTCCATTTGTCTCAAATATGCACACTAGCAACAGTGCCTCAAGGAGGAAAGGAATTTTCTTTTAATAGCCGAAGGCAGGCTCATCCTACACTATGAGCTTCAGGAAACATTAACAAAAATCCCTGCAGTTTTGATTTTACTCCTACTTACTGTCTCAGCGCTGTTCCTGTTTCACAGATTTGCAGTGACTGGAAGAAAAGCAGGTGCGACCAGCAGAGGAAACAGTAGTGGCCACAAACAAAACAAAGATGCCCAGAAGGGTTAAATTTTGCCTTTTTTTTTCTTTCTTTCTTTTAAATTCTAGAAAAATCCTTAACCAGATAGACTTGCACATTAGGTACGGCGATTTAGCAACCCCCAGCCTTCGCTGACTACCAGCTAGCAAGGTTCAAGGAGCAGATGCGAAGGAATATATACTCAATGCATGTGGAAGAATCACGATTATGTTTAAACAACAAAAAAAGTCTGATGACTGTATCCAACATCAGCAGTGTGCCCAGCTCACACACACTCATCCTGGCACGAGCGGACGACAGACCCAGTCATAAGCGTCCCATGAAAGGATTCCTTCCTGTTTCCCTGCCAACTGCCTGAGCGAACGCATTGTTTAAAATTGCTGCCAGAACCCTTTAATCTCAAACACCGGAGGTTCTCCGTGCAGTTGAACTAACGCACGCCAGCTCAACTTCTCATTCCAAGCACAGTCGGCTAAAGCACAGAAGAAAAGGCAATTGAATGCAGCAATTTTTCCACAGTTGAAAGAAAGTCCTGAGCTGTAAATGGAAGGATGGATCCAAGACCCCGGCCAATCACGAGCAAATTATCCCATTTATTCTCGGTGGGCAGCTGCCGTGCAGAAACGGGCACTTCCAACTAACACATCAGTATTTAGAAGACACTGGATGTTTTTACAAATCATCAGGAATGATGCACAATCACGTTATTATGTGACCTTAGTCCCATGCTTTGTTTTCAGCAGCTCAGTACGCAAACCTGAAACTTGCTTTGTTTACAGAAGGCAGCTGCAGAACTGGAATAGACATAGACAAAAAAAATATTACCTTATGAATTAATCTAGTCATCAGCGCTGACTATCTGATCAAGACTAAATCACAAGTTTACCAGTGAGTTTCCCTTTCAAAGCTTATCAGATCAAGGGATGGGAAAGAAATATCTTAGATCTCGTGGGCTGAAAAAACAGCGAACACCAGGCATGAGAGAATGTTGAGCTTGGACTTTTCCATGGCAGGTGGCCAGCTGGAAAGCTTAGCAACTCGAATGCATTTACAACAGGCATAACCTTGAGTATCTCGCAGAACGATGCTTCCTACTCCGCTACATCAAAGCATTTGTTGCAGAGTGCCCTAATGCTCCGCTTTCTGTGGAAACATCAGCTCAGACATGTTTTACTGCAATTTGTCTATGCCTGCTGTTAAAAGGTGACTATAAGGATTGGAAAGAGTCATTTATCACTCATTTATTTCAAAATTTAAAAAAGATTTTCTCATTTTGTCTGTATGTATAAAACCAGGATGTTTTTAGATGTGATTTAGACTAAAATGATGGTCTTGCAAGATTCAGAAAGCTGCTCGGTATCTGAAAGTTAGGTTTTAGGTGGAAATCGGAGTAAGGTAAAATTCAAGTCAAGTCCTAGTTGCACTCAGGTGTACTATTTAAATTTGATTCCTATAAAACCAAGCATGTAGGTAGTAGACTGCAGGAAAAAAAAAATATTCTACCTTGCTTACATTACTCTGAAGTTTTTCACCGTGCCCATGGCCTCAGCACTCCGCAGGCTCAGCTACAGAGAACACAAGGCTCGCAAGCCTGAGGGATTCCTCAAGTCAATTTGTGTCCCATTTTCAAAAAATCATTTGCCCTAGAAACAAAAGAAAACTTCTCCTTTTTCAATAACAGCTTGGTATTTGTTAATTCTAAGAGACTGACCAACTTTGAACTATGAAGCGTACCCTTTCCGCCAGCTGTTACCATGCTTGCTTTCCTGGTGACCGCTCAAACCAGTGAATTCCAGCACATATACTAGCTTGCTCCCAGCACTGAGAAGCTACTCAACATCTCATGTTCACCCACTTACACTGAGACTGGTATTGCCTTCCACGAAGTCTGACCTTCACATGCACCTGTAAATCCCCTAGATCACTAGTGATCAAGCTGCCTCATGTCATATGCCAAAAACATTTATTTCATTAGTTCACAGCTGTACTGTGGGTCCACGAGAGAGGGTTTCACCCAAGAAGCAGCTGCCCTCCCTATAACCTCATCTCTCCTGCTCCGCTGCCAGTGACCACAGTGCACGTCGAGTCCAGCAGATAAGTGACAGTGAACCTCAGACAACCTTTGGTGATCTGAAATAAACTTCAGTTCCCATTCACAATCAAGTCGTTTTCTCTGTGATCTATAGTCATTATCTCAAAACACTTTTTATTTGTTCACATCCAGTCACAACATGATCAATTATTCCAAATATTCTCTCCCCTACTGAAGATTGTTTTGGCACGAGAAGGGGAAGTTCTTCCAAATTTGCACTTAAACCTTAGCACTATTGATACTTTAGTACGTAGATTTCAAGTAACCTAAACTTCTTTTTATTTCATTTCAGAATTTGTTCACTTTCAAAACATTCTGGATTGCTCTTCCTGCATTTTTTACTTCAATCCATCCTAGCATGCAACTCACATCATTACTTTCACTTATGAAACCAAAATTGGAACAGATTTACCTGAGCTGAAAATGAAAGCTGTTCAGGTACTGATTCACTAAAGGCTGAAACACCCCTGAGCAATGACTCAAAAGGTGAGATGGGGTTGGTAACTGCACAAACAACAGCTGTACTAATGTGCAACGCCGTCCTATTTTCATGTGCATCTACGGCCAAGTGCTTTGACACAGCCCTCAATCATTCCAAAGCTACTATCTTGAAGATCAGGCTTATTAGAAATGACTTACTGTGGAGGAAAAAAGCCCACAAGTAACGTTGAAGTCTCGTATCAAATGGAACATTTTATTTTTATTCACCCTCACACGCATCTGCTTTGTACAAATTAAGCGCTATAAACATTTGAAACCAAATCTAAAGATGAAATAAGTGATTTGAAATAAGTGACTTAGCTTCCATCCTGAAGGCCTCATCTACACATGTAAATTAATCAAATCGCAGTGGAAACTGAAGTGGGTTTAACAAACTCCTACAAGCTGTTGAGCAGACTAGCCAAAAAAAAAAAAAATTATCCTAATTAAAGCCCCAGTCACATCCTCCTGAACTGCAGAGGGGGAGCAGCCCAGCCATGTGGACAGCCATCTGAACTCCCTGCAACCTACAACGCGTGTGCTGGACTGGGAGAAAGGACAGAAAAAGAGGATATAGTAGGAGGCTCTTCTGCCTCCTGCCCATATCTCACATCATTACCGACTCAGTACTGTACTCTGACGCATCTCCTTTCAGTCTCATCAGACTCTTAAATATGCAGAATTCAGAGATGGAATTAAATGGGAAAGAGTTCCACCAATAAACCACTATTTTTTTTCAGTTTCAGATTTTACCGAGTTTTCCAAAGTAGAATTAAGTGAATATCAAGGAAAGCAAGTCAAATTAAGAGGCTTTGGGGGTGGGGTGGGGAGCGGACCTTCTAAGGACAAACACCAACAGTTTGTTCAGGAGTAAAGCCAAGTGAAGCACAAGTCTGCCACAGTCTGAACTGCAGGAATCTGTTGTATACAGAGGAGACATTTGAAAGGTGTCAATAAATTACTTCTCAGAGCAACATGTTTTCCACTTTCTCAAACAGAAAATCTTGCGTGATGTTTCCAAGAAGTTTTCCTCCCCTCCCCCAAATACTAAATCAATAAAACAGCGAAATAGGTTTACTCTACAGATCTGCTTTAAGTATAGCTGCAAACTGATGAGAAGCTGGAGACCGTGCTGCCTTCTGCCTTTGTAACAGGAAACCTTCCCAGCTAGCGCAGGTTCAGACAAAGCAGCAAAGTGTTGAGCTAACCTTACTCTTCTCCTTGGAGAAGACAACTTAACAGCTCTGCTCCTTCCATTACTGTTCAATTATCAGCTGGTCAGTTCGCGGCAGTATGGAGCCTCGAGAGATTCTTCTGGAACAGTATCATGTTCAGATGCATCCTTGAATCATCTGTGAATGAAAACCTCCACTGTCGCACAGCTATCATTTCACATGAACTCAAAAGCCAAAAGTCAAATACTGTGTTTCTTCCCTCGCTCCGCTCACCACCTCCTCTACGCTCAGTACCTGTGAAACGGAGCCCTGACTTTGAACAGCACACAAACACTTCAGATGCTCTGATAACTTGGAAGACATCATCCTCGAGGTACAGGCATCTTATTTTAGCATCAAGAAAGATTTACGGAGGAAAGGAACCATTGCCTGGATGAAGGATCAGTGAAATAAAGACACTGCCATCGTTCCTTGGCAAACAGCAGGTGAGGGCGACTCGTGGCCACCTGCGATGCCAGCCGCTTGTTCCTTCACCAACGCCACAGCACGTCACCACCTCGCCTGCGCTGAGTCAGTCGTAGGGTTGCACTCTGCCTCAGAGGAGCTTCCCAATTTACAGCAGAGCTTCCAAAAACCAGTTGTGCCAACATAAGCAAGAGCACAGTGCAAATCAGAACTCCATAAGCCACGGTTTCCTACTGCTCACCGTGATTACTGAATCACAGAGCCACAGCCCAAGTCAAGCGTCAAGCTCCATCCTTGCACGACACGTTGAGTAAAACGCTATGTTTTAAGGCAGAGCAGGCTTGTTAGGGAGACAGCAGGAGCAGGGGAAGATAACAGAAGAAAAATCAGTTAGAGACAATTACAACCTTTCTAAGAAGTCATTGCAAAAGGATCCGATTTGAATAGCTAACAAGAACACAACACAGCCAACTGAGCAAGTTACCGCTACCTGACTACCCGACCTGCATTTTCCTTCTCAGCTTTCTGCCAGGTCCTGTCCTTTAAAGAACAGAGGCTCAGTAAACATAGTTCACTGTCAGTGTGACAAGTTAAGAACAACTTCAAATATCTATTCTTTTAAGCATAAAAATCCAGAAAATATGCCAGTAAGACTTCCTCATAAAAACAGACCTAGTTTTTAACGTTTTGCTTATTTATTCATCTGTGCTCGTTACTTGTTCTTGATCCTACATAGCTTACTATAAACGAGGATATTCAGGAAAGCTTGAAAGCTTTCATTACCCATTATCCTCTTAAATTCAGTGGCCCCTTTGAAAAATCCAAGCCTTAACCTCTTACTGTTCTTCCTCAAGGGAACATTTTAGAGAATTTTGAAAGACACTGAACTCACCCTTGCTCGCTGTCCCAATTCTAGGTGGTGAGGACAAGGTCCAGTCCCAACAGGAAAAAGCTGAATTACTACAGGGAACATACAAACGAGGTGCAAAAGGCTGACTTGTAAAATTGGAAGTTTGCGAAGTGCATCGTCAGCACCACTCTTCTGAGCACAGAATGGGCCACCTCAGGGNCCCAGCCCCAGGGTCAGAAAACTGCTAATATAGCACACAGCAAGTTGCAGGAGCCCTCTGTTTTCTTTTATGCAGCTAAGCCAGTCCTTGCTGGATCTTCAAGTAGCACACGTAGCTTTAATAGATCAAAAATTTTGGAAACACGTATCATGGGAACACATATATAACAGTCTCCATTTCAGCTGTATCTTTGAGATTGAAGGGTTGAAACCATTCTGACAAGTGGAGCCCTTCCACTAGAAACAATATCCTTGGATTGTTTTTAGATTTCAGTGTAAACAGATAAATATTAACACAAATGTCTCTGCATAATGCCAATATTTTGTTGCAACTAGAACAAAAGCTGTCCTCCTGTGCTACCACTGTTTTAAGCTCTGCGTATGCTCATTACTTAATATATGATCTCTCTCCTGCTTCCACCAAATTTCAGTAGGAACTGTTTATTTGACTGCCTTAGTCATACAAAGAGGGCACATTTAAATGTACTTAACTTCCCCAGATTTCTGGAACGCATTCTCATTACTGGGAATCTCTACTGAGATACTAGTTGCCAATTTTGAAGTCTCTTGAATTATTGAGATCCATTAGAAACTTTCTGAACACGGAAATGAAACAGCATAACCAAAAGCTAAAGGCTGCTGACTGGGTTAGATTTGCCTCTGCCCAGAACTTTCCTGCACACTAGAAAGGGATAAAGAGATTACTCCAGTGGTTTTTAGCTGCAGTTGGGTACTGGCTTAGACAGCCTGAACTGAAAGTTTCCTTCCTTGTTTCTCACAGCATGTGCCAGCATTTCTTGATGGGAATGCAAAGATTAATTACAGCTGTACTTGCTCTGAACAAATCCTTATATTCAATACAGTCCTGCAAGATTTAGAGTAGCACTAATTAGGGCTTAGAACAACAATTCTGCAAAGACAGACACACTGAGTATTTTTTCTAATTATTTTATGGATAATAAAATTAAAGCTTCTTTCCAGAAGCAGGGTGGCATTTATTCTCAAGAGTTGGGAGCCAAAAGGACTTTTTCCTGTCTAAGAACATTAGATTTTGTGTTTCAGTGCTATTGCTGAAGGTAAGACATCAAATCATAACTGCTACCACACTCATACAGAGAGAGGCAAGGATGAGTAGTGTTTATTCTGTAAATCTTTTGGGACATCCAGACAGTTCTCTAATGGGCTCGAGCACTAAGAGATAAAGACAAAGAAGTTTGTTCTCAATAAAATACAAAAGTAAAAATAAATCTTTTAACCAGAAAAATGGCAATCATTAGGCAAGATGCAAATTCACGTAATGAATTTTCAACATGGGAGCTGTATCTATGAAGTTGCTTCTCTCATTCACCTTAACCACACCAAAAATACAGTCAAGATTTATTGGCATCCAAGGGCCAAAAGCAAAAACTCCTACAGGCAGCCTTACACGGTACCATAAAAATACAAGGCTTTTTAATCTACCTCCAAGAACCTAAAAGTTAAAAAGTAGGACCACACAAAGTCTGAATTTCAGCCTTCTGGGCATTAATGAACTGCATTAATGCACTGTACATTTTACAGACTATAGAGGTGATTTTGACCTAAGTTTTTGATCTTTAAATAAAAAAAAAAAGGAAAAATTGTAGAGTGCCGGGAATTCACTCTACAGAGTACTAGAACAGCCAGTAGCACAGCTCTTTCTATTCAGCGTCCGTCTCGGTTCCCATATGGTTGGCATATCAATTTCTTGTTATCCATTTATTTATTATGTATGACCTGCTCGATACTTTCCAACTTATCCTCCCAATTCCATGCAGGCTACATTTCATACAGCTGTTGCATTTTGTCATAATTTAAAGCCAGGAGCAATTCATGGCAGGAATCCTTTTATTTTTCCACAGAGCGTTTAGTACAGAGGGCTTTAATCCTTGGTTGAGACTTCAGGTAGGTACCGTAACAGATTGCTGTTCTCTAACACTTTTCCATTTGCCCTGTTTTGAAAAGGTCCAATCTGGTTCTCGTTATTTCTCTCCAATAGCAGAAAGTATTTAAGAACAGCTAATAACCATTTCACCCATCACACAGCTTTCTGTGGATGGTTCTGCCTCGAGAATCGCTTCTCTTCCTGAGAAAAGATAGTGCACAAGTGGATTTTGCTGGAATTCAGAATGATTTGCAGCGTAGAATGACTTATGACCTTTGATTCTCTAAACGGTTTTGAATCCAGCCTACTTTAAATGCAAGTTCTTCTCACCTCTTGCTCAGTGGCACTCAAAGCAAAACTGAGATTATCCAGTGAAGCATCCCTTGGTGTAGGTGACAGACAACGTGTCGTGAAGGCCCCCTCAGCTCTGCCTCCTGCTCCAGCTTAGTCCTGAACGCGAATCTCAGCGACTGTCAAGACACACCAGTGCTGGTACAGCCAAACACTGCTGCTCAAGGAGCTCTCCTGGTGGCAGCAGGCCCATTAACATATCTCATTTAAGCATCTATTTTTAGAATACTGCACATATAATAGGAGACTGAGCATTTAACTTCTGTAGATGCAAACTGACAAACCATACAGCATTAGCCAATATCCACAGAATTTTGTGCAAAGGTTTCCAGCTGTGTTTTGCTTTATGTTACCTCTCAATTTTTAATAAAACCCAAACTATAACTCACTAACTCTCACCTCCTTTAACAAAATGCCATTTTTGTTTCAGAGTTCTTTCTTCAGACTTTGATCCGAAAAATTTTTTCCTATTTGCTTAGAGACAGGATTAGAAGCCAGGGACTCCAACTGCTAATCATTCCTACTACACACCAGCCACAATGCTTTGCAGTATTATACTTAAACAAGCAATAAAACTTCTTTTGCTGTACAACGATGAGTCCAACTCCATAACGTGACCATCAACTTTTGAGGTCTTGGGATCAGAGGACAGAACTAGACCTAAAAATTTAAATCTGGACCTCTGGCACTTGATTGCCACAACACTGGCATAAAGCATTACTTAGATATCTAACCGAAGAAAAACATCTCCATAACTCACCCTGCTGTATGAGTCCAGAGCAGAATATTATTCAAGCCCCACAGATAAAGTCTGCAAGTTAACAATGTTTTAAGTTAATGTGACATCTTACGTCAGATTAAGGCACTGTTTCAGAATTCTACCACAAAATCAGATTATAATAGACTATTACCGTTATTTTTATAACAACAAACAAGTGGCAAATTTAAGGGAAGGCTTAGGTTATATAGCATCATCATTCCTTAAGTGTAATAGCTAGATTCAAAGAGGCCTATTTACCATCTACTGCTTCACAATTAGCTTTTAAAAAAATAAATTTTCATGTAACATTGTTAGATACAGATGTACTTTACTTTCAGCATTAACACTGTGTAATTACAAAATACCAAGGCTCAGCAACAGCAAACGTGAGTTTCTGGTTTGCAGCACTACTGTCAAGCCATTGTTTTTAAAACAAATGTTCTGGGTCAGAGTGGTAGGTCCCATCCAGAGCTAGGAAAGAAAATAATCCACGCAACTTCCCCAGCAATAATTTAGTTTCATAGCAGTTCTGCAAACTAGGAATACCCAAGAAAAGCTCAGAAGTAATTTGGCAAAGAGTTGCCACCTACTCCCAGTTACATGCATGAAATGGTAACAAGACGTCCCATGCTGGCACTTCGAACAGTGTGGCTATTTCCTCTGTACATCTCACCAGCATTGGTCAAGCCCCAATGGATTTCACTGATGAAATAGGGGAGTTTCACAGCTCCTTAAAAAGAAAAAAGTCATCCTTACAGAACAAGCAACATTCATAGCCTCTTGTGTAAGCTCATATTCAAACAGTAGTTTGTGAAAAGAAGGGTTCATTTTTGTGTTATGGCCAATTGTATAAGCTGGAGTTGATTTGGTGCTCAGTATTTCCTCAAGAGGAAGCGCATTACGTTGATACCAGACGCAAGTACTGCTGCATTTCAGTGCTATGGCGTATACGATGAAAGAGTAAAATGCTTAGAAACATGCTTTTAAGGCTACTCTACTCTGTCCTTGCATCTTAAAGACAAATGATCAGTTCGAAACTTTGTACTTGAATCCTTAAGAAATCTCTACTGAAGTGCACAGAAGAATTCTGACAAACAGAGCCCACTGCTGTAGATTTCATTTAACGTGCCACTTCAAGAGTCACTTACTCCTCGTGTCGAGTCAGTCCTCCGCTTTGCCGCCCCTCTCGATGCGCTTGGCTTACAGCGGCAGGCAAATGCTGCCACGTAACCTCCATACGCCACAGCAGCTGGTACATAGCCTAACTCCTGATCATCTTACAGGAGTGTATTTCTGTACCAAAATAAAGCCGTTTAAGCAACAGTTTGTCCACTCTGCATCAAGAATTAGTGGGAACGACTAGTGCCTCTGGCTGCCTACGAGCCCTTGAGGCCCTCAGCTCCTCGCGTGAGGAGAACGGAGCAACAGAGCTACACCAAGGCGAGGAGCAGGCTGTTCACCATGCATCATTTCCAGCACACTATCTGTTCTGGCAGGCGTAATTTAACCACTTTGATTTATTTAAAGTGTTGTGCTTAGAGGGGAAAAAAAATAGTTAATTTATAGGAGAATGACTCGTGTCCCCCAAAACCCCCACACCTCAAAACACCCAGAGAATGGTGAATCGATATAAAAGAAACAGTCTTTAAAACATTTTCCAGAGTCTTCCCACATCCAAGGCTTCAGAGGCTCTTAGTATTTGAAGTATTACTGGAAGTGTTCCATACAATTCCCTGTGCAGCGATCTAAAAATAGCTATGGACACAGTAGTAAGTTTTTGTCTATATTTGCAGGCCCCTTACTTCCCTCTCAGGAACCACTACTTCCCATTAATGCTGACATTTTTATTTCTTTTTTTTTTAAGGAACTATTAAAACATTAGAAATTCTTTCAACAGTGCAGTGAACACCAATAATAATAATAATGCATCAATAATAACTAAATATAAATTGATACTTTAGTGGTGGATTATTAATCTATTCTGTATATTTAGAATAATTGCATTAAAACAGACACCTTTTGCAGCCTCCTCGGACGGCCACGCTCTTCTGTATGAAGGGTGGGTATCTGTAAACCCAAGTCAGAAGCTAGACTGGCTGCATGTGAGTAAATCAGCACAGATGCCTTTACTGCAAATAGGCTGTGGAGTTCCGAGTAAAGAGCCCCATCAGTCCTGAAGAGATGAGAATATGATTTGTACCACAGGAGAAGTTCAGGAGCTCTTGAAATACATAGTTACAGGCTAGAAAGACTTGGTATTTTGAAGGGAAGCAGTAAGAATCATTCAAATAAAAGATACTGCTTTCACTGAGTAGTTAGGATAGAGATTAAAAAAAAAAAGCCCAAAATCAAAACAGTATGCATGTTTAAAAAACCACAATCTGATAAAACAACATCAATTTTGCTTTAAGAATTGATGAAGCCAGATGATGGCCTTTGCAGATCTGCTCATTGTTAGCTTCAGCTCTGTAACAGCACTAGCACGCAATATATATCTGTTCTGACCATGACAAAAGTATAATTTTCTTGCCTGACAAGCCCTATTTGTCCCATCTTTACCCATAATGACATGAAGCAGGCCAAGCTGCAAGAATTAAAAAAAAAAAAGTAGCTAACATCCCTTCAGATGTTATGTTTGTTCTGGACACATTAGAACAAAAGTGAACGGCTTCTCACATTCTCCCACCAGCAACCCTGGGAGGAAGAAAAAAACCAACCCAACAAAACAAAAACCACCTGACCAAAGCAATCCCTATGTTGGCCTTAGTCTCCATGATTTATGACATAAAAGGAAACCTCATTTATGGGTGCAAAAAAGCTTGCAGATTACTATACACACACTTGAACTCCAAAGTGTGCCCAAATATTTGTTATTAGGCTCAAACTGAAGAAGCTTCCACCCTTTCAGCTACATTATAATTGAAATCCCAAGGTCCTTTCTGAGGAAGCCATTCAAAATAGAATTTGTCTCCACCTGCCGGCAAGGAAGAATTAACACTCAGTTGCCCAAACTACCACGGGCAACCTCAAAAGAACAAATGCTACAAGACATTGAGGCACATGATGAATGTATTCCTTCCCAACATACAGACAGAAAACGGGGTAGGGTAATGAGGGCAAGGGAGAAGAGAGAAGAATCACATCCTGATTACAAAGGAATTCCTATTCTGGTAGTTAAAAAACGAGGACAGAGATGTGACAATGTAACCAAACATACAATGAAGCTTTTGTCCCCAAACTACTTGGCTGGCACACAAGGAACAGAGGAACTTGGGTCGGTGGGGACAGGCTGGGGTGGGGGAAGAGCGAGAGGCTGTTTGTGAAAAGAAAGTGAAATTGGTTAGTCTGCTTTAAGAAAGACGGTGAAGAAAAAAAAAAAAAGGCAAAAAAGCACCCTGCTATTGTAGAATCCACCCACTCACTTCTGAAAGGCTCAAAGACCCAGACAGGGATTTCCAGCCAGCACTTCTAGGCACTGAATGTGAAGCAGAAAACACCCAAATGCCCAGAGGCAGCTTCTGCGGTCCCAGAGAAGCAGCTTTCGCGCTCTATGAGGTTATGGTCAGAGCCATTTTCTTTCAACATGTTTGCTACTGCTGAGTCAGTCGTTAAGCTTCGCGTTACAGCCCATTGGAAGGCACCTGCAAGCCGCAATTTTCAGCTCTAGTTAACCAACCAACATTTTTACTCTTTATATTTCTCCAGGAAGTTGCGTGACTTTGTTTAAAAATAGAGAGTTCAAAAGCAGACCAATCTAATCCTACGGCTTCAAAGCCAGAATAATAACAATAATAATAAAAAAGAGCTGACGTTCAGTTCACTGTAAGACCAGGGTGAAGAAAATGCAAGTGCTGAGCAAGGTCATTATTTCAAACACTGTCCAGAAACATTCACAAAAATCATAGTTATGTAAAGCTTCAAAATTTTTATCATGATTTTAAAACTATTATGAAGACAATAAATTCAATTCAAACCAAGTATATTCCATTTAATAGCTCGCTTATACTAAATAAGAGAGGGAGTGCTGATGCAGAGGTTTTCTTTAGCCTTAGTTGAAAGCAGTTCAGAAAAGATTTATTTTCTCAGAGTCCACTATATCTGGCTTCTATTTATTTACATGAGTCTATATCCAGCAAGGGTTTAAACTAAATGAAGGTATGGGTTTATAAACATCATATGCAAGTATAAATAAGGCATCTCCTTAAACCACCTGCTTTCTTTAAAAACTTACACAGTTTTTAATTTATTTATTTTTAAGAAATTTTACTGCTGCTAATCCCCATGTACTCGGGGAATCAGACTTCTGCTGCACCTAGAAGCGAGGCATAGAAACTTGTTCAAGTTATTAAGGTCTTAATAATTTGTTTAGCGATCAATCCAAAAGTAGCACTTGTATCCTTGAGAACAATCTATTACATTTTAAAAACTCTTCTGCAGTAAGTGCTTTTTATTGACAACTGAGGTACTTTATAAACTCCTGGCGATGCAGCGTGCACAGTAAAATAATAGCACCCAGGATTTCCAAGTTCTTATTGCCACAGATGGCCGCAGCGGGACCGAGTTATGCAGTATTCCTGCGGTACACTGTGTTGTTGCACTATTGACACGTCACCAGGTTTGGTGCCTGCAGCGGTTTCAGCTGCCCCGGTAAGATTAAACAGGTTATATGGACGCCATACAAAAAGACGCACGATAGCACTATAGCATGATGTTGAAGATGACAGCATATTGACTGATCGCTTGCATGCCTGTATGCATGGCTTTTGTGGGGCTTTTTTATTTTTTGGTATTTCCTGTTTAATCCTCAAAGCCAGAGAATGCAGAGGTAGGCCTACTAGTCTCGGAATGCTATTTATTCAACAAACCGGACTTCTTTTTTCCAGTTTGATGCAATTTTATTGCTAACCAGTACAGGAATGAACCTCCCACATGATCCAGTCCGCATTTCCCCTTAAAAGCAAACCCCATGTTTGATCATAGCATTTCCCAGAAAAAAAAAAAATCTTAACAGGCTTCTGATGCAATTATTGCTTATTATACTGGATTCTCTTAGTAGTTGTCTCATGTTAAATTCAAGTTCCCTATGGCATGAACCATCTTTTTATTCCACGTTTGAACAGTGCTTAGAACAGCGCTCAGAACAGCAGAGCCGTAGTCTGTCTACAGACACCAGGAATTATGCATCCACTAATCCAGCTCCTCTCCCCCCTGCACATCCTCCCCCGTCCCCAACACTGCAACATGGAAATCGGTATGGTTTTAGCCTAAGGAAATGGGGTTTATACAATCATCCCGGGGCAATTTTACCTAGTCATTTTATTTACTCTTTAGCCATTTACCAGTCTCAAGATACTTCAGAGAGAGATTTCAAAGGTGCAACAACAAGACTCAAATAGGCATCTTATTAGCAGAGACAGATGAGCACCTAAGGGCTGCAACATGAGTTTAATTACAGTATTAGACACTAAAGAACCCACGCAGAGGAGCAGCACGAGGAAACAAACTGCAAGAATTTCACTGCCGAATTTCTCTGTTTTTTCTATAACTATATTGAGTTCCTTTGTAAGAGTCTAAGGGAGACTATACAAAGCCCTGTTTCTAACATCTACTTAAGTCCTCCAATTAAACTTTGATAATATATCCAGGCATGAGGAATTTCACCTTTAACTGCCGCGCCCCCTTTTTTTTTTTTTTTTTTTTTTTTAAGAAAGCTGAATGAAGTTTAGGGACAGAACACCCAAAACAAAGAATTTTACTTGCAGATTAAAGCATAATTAATATGTTAAAATCATAAAGATAAATTTATTAGAAGAATTAGGATATCAGCCCATACCATATTCCAAGAACTAGCAACCGCGGAACTAGGCTGCCTGGATCAGTACCTTGTTTCACTGAACAGAGAGAAAAAAAAGCATGTCTTGTACATAGGAAGAAAAAGTAGTGGATTATGAACAGCTGTCAGAAACATATTCCATACCAGAAGTGCAGCTATTTTGGCACAAGAGCATGAAAACCTTATAACAAGAAAGCAAGGAAGATAGCACATTTTTAAGCTCACTGTCATCTTTCAGTTGCTTATCCAAGTTTCACTTGCAGACGCCAGGATGAAAAGAAACAGTCAAATAGCAGCAGCCAGAATGGGTGTTGCATTCACTTCAAAAGATCTGCATGCAGGAATAGTTTGCCAGTATCAATATAGTGCAAGCTGGCAGGACTGGAAAGTTACAAATTAAGTGTGCCTTCATCAGTGACCTACTCTGAACAGACCTACTGAGCTGCTAAAATATTTTTAGTTCAACCAATTCCTGCCTTTTTTGGTTCCTCTTGCTCTTCCAGTTTATCCAGTCATGTGCACTTTTCCACTCCCTCTTACTGCCATGTAGTTTTTCAAGTTTGGCTCCAATTACCACTTGTTTCTGCTGCTGAAGAGCTCAGATTTACAGCATTGCTACAAATGGCTCATGGAGTGGCTAAATCTCGCACGTAGCAAGCAATCTTTCAAGTGAAGAGATATTTATACAGCAGGCAACTTTTCTCCTCCCCCCATGCCGATGGATGTACTCACCAGCTGATACTCGCTCCGACGGCTGAAGGCTTCCTTGATTCCGGAATCCCGCCACAGCGCGCCCAGTGCAGGTACGTACAGCTGGAAGGTGGCAGGCTCTATGGGCATTCCAGCTTTGTTTTCAAAAGCCATCAAAAACATTCCGTGCTTCTCATTCTCCGTGTACTGCCAAGGGATCCCCAGTTTGTCCCGTGCATCAACCAGAACCCTGCAGCCCTAAAGAACGATTCAGATAAGAAAGTCAGTGATAAAAAGATTAAAGTGTAAAAGAACCAGGATTTGGAGGTACTTGAAGCTTTTTTTTTTTTTGGACACTATTCTGGTGAGACTGAACTCAGGAGAGAATCATCAACATTGTTTATTGCAACATCTCCAACAGAAATAAGACAGAAAGAGCACGCTTGTGTAAGCAACTTAGCCTAAATATATTTCTCCAGGTGCAAAAAAACCCCAAAAAACTAGCAGCAACAGCTAGTTGCAACAAGCAACAGGCCAACAGATAATAAAAGTAAACATCAAATGCATAAGAAAATAATCTGGGAACGTATGTATGATCCTCATAGCTGTAGTTTTAAAAGTGACACCATGCCTGAAGCTGTATTCTTCCACCTTTTTCTTTGCATTGGGGTTTTAGATACCAAAAAGGATATACTAGCTTTCACAAGCATTAGGAGATCAGAAGCGCATTGAATAAATATTGTTGAAAGAACACAGTGTATATTCTGGTGAAGGAAAGTATATGGAGCATCAAAAATTGAGGAAACTTAGTAACTTCCAGTGCTGTACACATCAACCAACTAGGTACACACTTAGGTAAAAGAGATACCAATACCAAATTAGCAACATCCAAAAAGCTTGTTGCTGTAAGATACAATTTTGACACGATCTACTTGGCTGCTACACACCACAGCTATCCAACTTTACAGACTCCTTGAACACTTGCTGTAGATGAGCATCTTCTGTTAAGACACTTCCATCCGAAGGGTTCCCTCCAACAGAAAAGCCCAGTGGCAAGAGGACTGAAGGCATCGCATTCCTTTCAAGCTACCGGGCTCAGAAAGCAGGTGCAGTTTTCCATCAGCATCAGCTCACTTTTTGAATTTGCCACACATTTGTTAAGGAGTCACGACATGTAAGTGTGGGCACTCTAATTCTGGAACAAAG
The DNA here is from genome assembly GCA_008711295.1 of Anarhynchus alexandrinus. Taxonomy (NCBI): domain Eukaryota; kingdom Metazoa; phylum Chordata; class Aves; order Charadriiformes; family Charadriidae; genus Anarhynchus; species Anarhynchus alexandrinus. Next base: position 788,204 of record VUYV01000163.1, on the reverse strand, counting down.
TTCTGGAAGGAAAGTGATCCAGTTCTTAAATTTAACTCAGGATTACTGAGACTGCTTAATTTCACATTTCTCAGTTTTTATGGAAACTCAATTTCATATTCATGGTAACAAGCCAAACACATGAGGTTAAATAATTTCGAAACTTTCAGTCTTGAATCGAACCACAGCTATACTAAACAGCTTCAGATGGCCAACAGTTATTTCTCAGTAGGAAGCACCATTTTAATCACGGATAGATCTCTTAATGGTGGCTTAGCATCTCAAGTACCATCTAATTCACAAGTAAAATCCGTGGGTTACATTAAACTACTTTTCTCATTGTGTTGATCTTTCGGTTTTACAGTTTATGACAATAAATATGGGAAAAAAACAAAATTGAAGTTCTGATTCCACAGCTATTTACACGAACCTCCACATTATTGTACTGGGTTTTTCTGGCATACTTTAAGCTATCGAGACTGCACGTATGTTTTCTTAACACTTGAACCCTTCACCTCTCCAGTCCTTTACCAGCACCACACAACCAGAACAGTAACTTTCCCAATGGAAATTAAGACTGGAGAGGGAAGTGAGAAGCAACTTCGTATGAGTGTCACAGAACAGGACCTCAAAGCGAAGCATCACGGTTGTCACTATGCAACAGTGTTCCTGAAGTGCAGTTTCCCCAAAATGTAAATATTTATGATTCTCCAGTGATTGTTAACTTTCCTTTTATAAAGTAGAGAATATATCCCCACAATACCACAAAAAGACTAAAATTGAACGTATTTATAAACTGCTGCTTTAAATTCCAGACATAACTATGTAGTAAGTGTCATACAGACCAAAAGCCAACTCTCATTCCTAGTTACAGAGTTTATCCCTTTATTAACAGAAGCCTTTAGATCTGCTTTATTTGAACGGTGTTAACAAATGTAAGCACGAGGGGAAAAAAAACCACCCACCACTTCGAAGGTCCCCTCTCTGAATCGCGGATGCCTGCGCTACATCTCACGCCCTTACGCGCTCGCAAACCCATCGCTGGCACAGAACACCATCCCGGCCGCAATTCAAAGTCAGCGTCGGCTCCCCCTGCCCACAGCTGAGAAATTCAGGATTAATTTTTCCCAAAGCACGGCGGTAAGCGAGACTGGTGGGACACGGCTGTTTCTAGGTATCACGCCAGGTTTGTTTCTGTTGAGCGAGGAGCGTTGACGAAGAGAAACGGTTAATCCCCGCTCTGTGTCGCGGCCATCTCCATCCTGCGGAGCTCCCGGCCCACACACGCCAGCTCTGACCTTTCACCTGCTTCGGCTCCAGCTCTCCGCAGCCATCTCCCCCAGCGCTCAGCTCAGCTCCGGCTTTTCTATCTTACAGCTCGCGGACTGATTTAACCCTTACCCATCTCACAGCTACCGCAGTCCCCTCACAGCCTCTCTCAAAGAAAAGACAGGAGGATCGTACAATTCCTGTTGGGATAAAGCGGCATTGGGACGTCAGTCTCGGGGCATTTCCCCGCACGGCCGCTCTGCTCCCACTGGAGACACGCAGGATCTCGAGAGACCGTTGTTAAGGAAAGTTTCATCATTTGTTTGGAGAAAACCGCAGAACAGAGTGTCAATCAAGGGCAGAGAGACTGCTCCAGTCCCAGAATAGTCACTTATCTGCTGGCTGCTGCTCCTTGGAAACGCAGGTCTGAACCTCCCTGGGGCAAGAGAGGGGACCAAACTCAGACCTCACAGGCCCTATGCATTAAGTCCCATAAGTGCCCACAGGGAGCGTGTAGCACCAGCACCTTCCTCTGACTGTGTGAGACAGAGAAATGGTTACTACCAAACCACGTACAGAGCCTCATCCGGGACAAAGCAGCAAATTCAGATGTAGAGACATCAGCATTGGCAGAGAGAAATATAGAGACACACACAGAAGGTCAATTTTAAACACTGAGTGAAGAACATAAAGAAAAGGAAATGGGTTAGCAGGAATGCTGTCCTGCGCATATCCACAGGGACAGCACCTCTCAAAAGCAGAATTTGTGGAACACACCAGCTTTGAGAAACACACCTAAAATGCATCAGGAGTAAAAGCTTTACTTAACGAGCAAAATAGCCAATGTTTCTCCCCCCCAACTCTTAGCAGCTAAAAGTATTTGTGACTCAGCAAGATCCCCAGTAAAGTGAATCTAAACTTAACACTTCTCCATCTCCACAACACAGTTCTATAAATGCTACAAGCAGATGTCAGAAAGATGAGGAGAAACAGCGAAATTGCCAAATTTAGATCCCATGTACTGCTATTCTCACATTTCAGAGTTACTGGTAAAGCTATTTTTTGCAGCCAAAATGAGCATTTGATAATCCTTGCCCCATTAGTCTGCAGTACAAGTTCCATAGGAAAGGTTTCTTCTTTCTGGAAACACATTCAAAACATTTTCCATACCTCTTTCCTCCAAGAAGACCACCATGGGAGATAGCCAGAGAGTCACTTTTATCTGTAGCTAAAACAGCTTAAAAGTTTATACCTACTGTTGATGCCCAGAGGTAAAGTTTTCATCTAGAAGATTAAATTTAATTAAAATTCCTAGAATTTCCATTTATTACAGAATGAACAGAATAGTTTAATATATTTAATAGTGAAGTATATTTATCAAAACTGAATTTGGAGTCAGGCACCATTGGTATAAATACGAAAAACCCCCCACCATACAAGTCTTATTCCACGTACAACACTCCCTCCCGAGCTCTAACAAGGAAGGTAAGACCAGGCTATTTTCATTGCAGTGCTCAGTTCACAGTAAACCTTCACCAACGCTGCTATGACAGTTTTTCTGATTTTCTACTACTATAGAAAATGTCAATTCACTCTTTCATTCATAAGATTGAATATTGTCAATTACCATTCTGTCTTCAAATTTGGAATATGGAAAAAAAAAATGGCAGCAACTTTTGATATGAAAAACTTCTGATCTAAAGCTTTTGTGCTGCAATCAAAGTAGGACCCAGGATAAGCACAGGAAAGAATTAAAATTCACACATAAGCATAGTGTCAGGCATTAGAAAATGGCAAAACAGCAGCATACTGGAAGCACCAGTTAGGGAGGAAAAAAGGAGTTTCTCTGTTCCATTCCTTTCCTAATAATTTTTAACATACTCAAGCTACTGTATAAATCCCTGGCACGCACAAAATGTGAATGGAGATAGGGTAGAACCAGCAAAGGTGTAACAAGAGTGTGACATGCGATCTAACTCACAAAGTATTGTATCTTACACAGAGGAAAACATTAAAGAGATCTAGAAATCCACAGATTAGAAAAAAGATAACTAAGGCATGATATATCAAAAATTCACAGAAATTGCAAACCACTTGGAGAAGGGGAGTAGAAAAAGACTGTTCTTTCCCTGCCCTTTGCTACACAAGTATGAGTGGCACAGCAACACAGTTATCAAACAGAAGGTTGAACTAAAAGAAGGGTTTTTCCTATACACACACACACCCACCCCGTGAGACAAACTCATTTACACAGGATCTTGGCCCAAAGTACAAACTGACTCAAAAAGCAATCGAGACAAATTGATGGAAGAAAGGTCCAAAAAGGACTATTTGATTACATTCCCGATGCAACTCCTGGTTCAAGAAGTTTCCGAAACCAAAGGCTGCCAACAACTGGAAGAGTATCCCAAAGTATCACACTGCCTTGTTCTTGTACCCGTTTCTGGTTGTGGGGTTTTTTCCATGTCAGAGACAAAGCGCTGGATCCTGGGCCTGACAGAGCACAGCTGCTCAGCACGAAGTAGAACGTTTGCTACTCAGCAGCAGGATGAAGGTTTTATGAGCATTTGCACAAATGCTCGTTACTAGGACTGGCTCAAATATATTTTGCCTCCGTTACTTTTGAAAGCACTCTAGCTTTGAAAAATATCCAGGTTGTTGTGCATTTTTAAGTAATAATTAACTAAATGATTTTGTGGGAATTACTAGAAAGGTTATCACCAGCCAACGCCATTTGAAGCCAGTGAAGCTTGCCAATACATGAAAAGAAGTGTTGCAGTATTTAAGGAGCAGCTTGATTTAAGAATATCTTACATCAGTAGTTACGCTACCACATATAATACACCATTCCCATTTTAAATTATTCACATACTCCAGTACTTGAAGGATTCGTTATCCTAAAAATCCCACACCTTTCACCAGACAGACCAACTCAGAGGCTGAGAGAACACACCACAGTTAAACACCCACCACACAATGGAAATAATAGGTTCGGGGGGCACTTGCTCATAAGCAAGGGCAGATTCTTCCATGCGTAAACCAACAGTCAAGTGATCAAAAGATTTGATTATTCTAGTCAAGTGTCTAGTGAGAACTTGCAAAGCTACTTAGAGTTTGTATACAAATAGAAAAGTCTCCTACAGTGCATTTTCTCAAAATAATTTTAAGGAACTGCTACCGGGTATGAGAACACAGATAACAGAGTCACTGTTACACATGAAATACTGCAGCAACTACTTTTTAAGCTTTTACTATTAATAAATCGCTCAACCTCATACCAAAGCCCTAAATGTCCAGTATCTGTATCACTTACGGGAATTGTTGTGAGTGCTGATCACCGCTGAAGACTCGATCGGGGGACTCCAAGTGACAGCTAATAGTCAACACTGTCTTCTCCTACGGCTGTAAACCAACACGAACATCGCAGGCAACGGGGAGATTCAAATGTGTTTCCTACTGTGTGTTTTTCCTCGTTGTTGTTGACAAGGAACTGGCAAAGCCTGGGGACCACAATTCACAGAGACCAATATAAATCTGAGCTAACGCCAAAAGGAGTGCTCCCACCTCAGCAAGAGATTTCTAATACGCCCTTTATGCCACTGGAACAGTACAGAGCGATGCAGCTACGTGAACGCAGGTCCAGCTGGACTGGCAAGTTTAACTGTACCAAAAAACTGCAACAGCTCCATGGCCACTGGTGCCAATATGAGAGAGAGAAAGCTGAATCACACAGCCTTAGATGGGACTGGACCTTTCAGCAGCAACACTTACTGGCAAGTAAAGAAAGATGATAAAATGTAACCTACGTGTATTTTTAGAAAACATCTCTTAACCCTCTAAAAAGACACTTTCAAATACAATTTGTAAAAATAAAGTTGTCAGCATTTGCAAATATAGTAGCGTGCGCTGTTTTTAAATTGCCATCTGGAACACCGGGAAGAAGGTGATCTGCCACTAACAAAGTAATAGCAAGACAATCAGATTTTTACAGCACGCTATCGTAAAAGCATTAACGGTGTTTTTATTTGATCTATGTCCTTGGAGTGCTATAGCCAAGCAGCAGCCAAGAACCCAATGTCACTAAGGGTAAGGTTTCCTATTACAGAGCAGCCAGTCGAACCAGCAGGTACCACCAAAGGGGGCATCTTCCCTGGCAGTGCAGTTCCACCCTCTCCTGTCCGATAGGTTTGTCATTCGCCTGAGCCCATGAGCCAATCCAGTGAGCAAACACCACCAAAACCACAGTCATTTTATATAAAAAGTGGTTTCCACTGCCTTTATTAGTTTGATGTAAGGCGAGACAGACACGAGGGCAGGGGTGGGAGGAGCACCAGTTGGCTCAGTTAGACAACAAAAAGGCTCAACAGCTATGCGCGTATTTTCACCGTTCACATATTCCAGTGCCACCCAGGTGAGAGGAAGGTAAACAGTAAAGATGACCTACCTTCCAGCCAAATATACAAATAAAAAATGGGAACAAAGGGGAAGTGTCATTTACTTAGTCCACAGGAACACAAACATTAAGAAACATTTGGATTAGCCACTGAATCTCTGAATTGGGAGCAGCAGTGATGTCTGCTTGTCTGGAAACTCTGAAAAGAGTCCTTGTCTTTGACTGAATCCAGCAAAATGACGATAAATGCACGAGAAAAATACTCACTGCAAGCTTCACTTGCAACTAGGCACAAAGTAGAGAGATGACAGCCTCAGAGGTGACAACTGGTGCAGGACCTTAAAAATGAGTTAATGCTTTCAAAATTACATTAACATGTTTCTCCTTTTCCTGAGACCATCACGCTAATATCTAGTTCATAATTAGTTTGTGCTTTCATTGGAGCGGAAGTAGCATCTGCAGTTACAAGAGTATCGCCAGCAGGTTTGGCAAGAACCTGTCGTGCTGCCCTCAAGTATACTGCCACAGCACCCAGCAGATGTGCGCCGACAGAAGGAAAGGGCCTTCAACACCAGGATAAGGCCAGTTCCTCACCCCCACGAGGGTGAAAAAACCCCATGCAACGGAGGAAACTCATTTGGAAACTCTACAGCTTCTGATTCCTTCTAGCTTTTTCTCTCATCGTAATTTGTATTGAACTTACTTTTTTCAAACAATGTGTACTAGTTTGCCTTTGCTCCAAAGTCTTCTTGTAAACACTGTTAGTAGCACAGTTTGCTAATATCTTTGCCAATGCTGTTTCCAAGTTAATTATAAAATTCTATGTACACTCGACCAACAGAATATAATGTAAGCTCCCAAATTTGGTCACTCAAATGACTAAACTTTTGTCTGGAAAACATCAAAGTATGTGTCTACAGTCTCCAGGGACTAACTCATGTTCTGCAATACTAATGACTACATCACAAGAGCATTGTAAGCTCTATTTTGGAACAACAACGAGTATTTATCACTTACTATTGACCATTACTCCTCTTGCGCTATCCACCATGATGACGGCGGATTGCTCTCTCCTAGCCCAACCAAGAGACACCCCACATGCAAAGAAACCACCAGAGTTGATGAAATTTATATTTAAGACAGAAAATACATCAACTGGAAGCTGGTAAGAGTTTCATTGATTAAATGAATCTGGAACAGGAAGACCAACAAGACTCATAATGGTTTTTTTTCTTTTCCACGTAATTTTGTGAATATTAGTTTTCATATTAAAATAACCACTAAAGAGTAAAAGCACAAAGCAAAGATAATCAGATTTAAATACCAGTTCTATCACAGAACTTTAGCACCTGTGTATTAAACATAATGGAAAAGCTCCTAATTAGCCACAGTTCCTCCAGAGTATTCTCCTTGTCATTCCGTTCAAAAGAGGCTGTCCCAGAGGGAATGAGACTGACACTGTCCCGCGACAAACCACTCAAGTACAGCTAGACCCCAACTCTGAAGTAACAGATTGTGTGTCACTATCATCACCTCCTAACGAGTTACCAAGTTCATTTGCACGTAAACCCAAGGAAACGTGGAGTTAAGTCAATGTAAAGACTAACCAGAGTCCACACGCTGGAAAGCTGTATTCCCCCTGCATTTGTAGCCTATTAGAAGAAACATGTTTGTGTAATAAATGGCTAGGTACTTTGGTCACCTAAAGCGTAGCTCCTAACTAAACTAAGGAATATTCTTTTCCCATTTCCCAGAGTTTATACCTGTACCTGACCAAAAGCTGCAAGTTGCAAGCAAGTGTTCTCATTTTGTTTTTCAATGAGGCAAAGCACAACTACCTTCTAGTGAGAGAACATAAACACAACATCAGCCCAGTCAAGGTATGCAGCGTTCCTGCAACAAGGAAGCAGCAGCAGTCCAGGCTTAGTATTGGCTGCAGAAGTCCAAAGTTGTTCTTAAGCAGCCTGTGCTGAAGTCCATTTTATTTTGCCCACTTCACTGTCACCCACATTCAAGCCGTTGAGGAGAAATGCTCTCGGGTATGCCCACGTGTACTGCAACTGCACTGACAAGTCCCAAAGATACATCCTTAGGGAATTTTCATGTTCAAAATCTTTGGTTGTTTTTTTTCCCCCCACTCAGACCCCACAAATGAAGTTACACATCGTTTCCTGAGTAGTCTTTTCCTCTGTAATTGCAGACTTTTCAGTTCCTTCGTCAATCACCACAATTGAGGCCACAGACAACAAGAAAACACTCACGGATGTATTAAAACCTTGAGCTGGCCTTCCTATTTCCAAAATGGAAACTAACAGTACCAAAACACTCAACAGATTATACTACGGGCTTTTAAAAGCTGAATATTTTTCCCTCTTCAGATTGAAATCTCCCAAACAAGCTGGTGCAAGTACCGCTCTGGTGCAAGTACCGCTCTGGTGCAAGTACCGCTCTGGTGCTTGTAGATTACTTTACTTTCCTATGGAGCTATTTTTTTTTTTTCCAAGCAGCATGATATATTCATACTTGAAACAAAAAAAACACATTTAGACAAGGAACAGTTAATGAATCATGGCTCTGATGTTATCAAAGGAATCAAATAGAGTAGCAAGGCCAACCCATCTGTTTTGGAAGGTGTCAAAAGATTACTCCTTCAGCTACAGTTGGAAGGCATCAAAACATTCATGTAACACCACCAGCCATTTCTTAAGATTTGAAACTTCAGGTACACAAAAGTTTTCCGAGTTCCTCTGTATATCCAAAAGTCGCCTTAAAATTCATGCTGCAGGAGCTAGCCCTGTCCTGGCCACTTTCCTTTTCCAGGTGGGTGTGCTACAGCCATGCAGCCTGTGTACTCAGACCAGAACATTAACACTACTGCTTTTCACTTCAGTCATCAAAAAGTTCCAAAAAGTTACTTTGAAACTTAGCCTCGATTAACAAGCAAAACCCTAGTTAACCGATGACTATTTACCTTAAACCAAAGCAAAACTAATGTATTTGAAGACCGTCCCACAAATGCCAGAAAAAGCTAGCAAGGCCCTGAACCATCACCCGTACTAAATGGAAAAGTAAATTCTGTATCATAGATTTATTTCGTTTCAGCATTTTGTTTCTAACTCGGGTTTCCCCGAAGTGGGGGATGAGAAACAGAACAGGGTAAGGAAAGAACTCGGCATTAAGAAGATATCAGAAAAGCAAGAAGCGGAAAACTCAAAATAAAGCGGAAGCTGACACTAACGTCAATTCATACTCAGCACCGTTATTTTTGAAGAGGTTTCAGGTTCTGTTCTCTGAATCAGTTCATTCTCTGTAAGCTGCACAGAGCGCCTAAATACTACTGCAATAAGCACTTTGGAATTATCAAGCACTATTGAGAGAGTAGTAATCCTCCTCCTTCAGAGAGAAGTTTAGTCATGGTTGGAAAATGAAAATTGACCATTTAATCCCAGAGATTTGCACTGCATTTCTAACTCAGATCTCAGTGTTGTAGAAGCTTAACAGAACCATTGTTTGACCATGCTGAGAACTGTGTGGAAAAAGGGGCTAAGGTTGCTGCAGCTGTACTTCACGACGTCAAACAGATTTATATGCTATTTGAGAGGATCATTTTCATTTCACATTGTCCACGTATTGTATTATAAAAAATTCATCTTATATCCTTTCTTGTACGTTAGATACATGGTGATCTCCGCTCCATTTACTCTTAATGGATGATCACTCTAGTCTGAACTTCCTGAAAAAAGTGAAAAGAACCTGTAGCCTGAACACTTTATTATAGAAAGAATGACAATCAGGTTCGCTTGACAATTTACATTGTCAAAGAAGCAAAATAAGTTTACTTGAAACATTTTACGCGTTTCCACAGAACAAAGTTAAATACAAGAAAGTATTACACAATTACCCTAAAATAAATGCACTGACAACATCAGTCTGTTTTGAAAGCCCTGTAATTCTGTCTTGGTAGTTGATGTCTTCCTGATGATTATGGCAGAATATCAAGGTGTTATCAGGTTTCTTTCAGATGAGCAAAAGCAAACAGAACATCTACTGCCTTCTCCCCACACTCCAGTCTCAGACCTCCTTCCCACCAGAAAAATCATTTAGTTCCCTTTGTTTGCTCTCCCTCCTCCTGCATACTCTTTCCATAGTGACCATTCCCAAGTCATTCCCCAAAAGCTATGGGTGAAGAGTAAACTGTATTCCTATATGCAAGAGACAGCTCTGTCATCCAGAGAAATATGAGAAGGAGGAGTCTGACAGATGCTGTCCATGTACGTAGAAAGGTAGCCTAACCTCACACTCCCAAATCACAAACTGCAAGGCCAAAAAGGTGTTCTGTTGAACTATACTAAGTCACTTCAAAAATACTTCCAAGTTTTAATTTGATGATTAGGAGGCTTAAAAAGGTGTTCAGCTGACAATAGTCCAAGAGGTGTTGTTAACTACTGGTCCTGAAATCAGAACACTTGACTGTTACCTTGAGGACCGGAATTCTGCTCCAGGTTCTGCAAATTTGCCCAAAGCCATCCAGCAGACAAGTGTTTCAAGTGCATAACTTGACCTCCCCTACTACAACATGGAAGCACTTATTTTCCTTGCCAAAGCACACTAAATTCTACGGCTGAAAGCTCTATACCTTCTGCATATATAAAATACTACAATATTTCACCATAACTAGTATTGCTAGACAAAGAGGAAGGAATCTCAGGTTTTTTTCCATTTTCACAAATCACTTCCTTAAAAGCCTCTGCTACTACTTTAAATCAGCACAGTAACAAACAGATTACTGGCAGTACCAAAATAAGCATTAAGACCTCTAAAATAAGGCTCTTTATGTATACACCTAGAAATAAGAACTCGTAACACTCTCTTTGCTTACATAACTTCAATGAAAGAAAAGCTTCTGAGCTTCAACTTTCCTGCAGTTAATGGGCTCCTGCCATACACACACACGCTCCTGAAAATGGACTAAAAAAAGAGGAAAAGAAAATTAGTCAACAATTTTCCTGTTCATTAACAGAAGCAAAAGCCTTTCGTGGAACAGCGTCATTCTTAAAAACAAGAGTTATTGTGTGTGTGCACTTATTAATTGCAGATTAAGCTTCTATTAAAAAAAATCTGAAAATTCAGAAGTAAGTCTTGTTATCTTTGACTTGCACAGTTCCCTTTCCTTTAATTTTCTATGAAATCTCACAGAGCCTCAAAAATCCATGCCCACATAAGAATGGAGACAATCCTACAGAAAAACTCAGGCAGGAAAGCAGCAGTTCTTTTAGGGAGAGATTATGAGGATGAAGAGAGATACATTCTTACGTGAGATTCTTATGCGTCTTCAGGGATTTTTCTGAAATAGAATCATTCCTACCTGCACAGGGCATCAAAGCTTGTTTCCCATAAAGAAACAGCATTTGTCAGAGCTGATTTTCCTTAATTGTCTGCAGACCAAAGGCTCTACCTGTAGGCCCCATCAGTACCCTTTATATTCTCCAGTCAACAGAGAAATATACTACCAGCACTATTCAGCCTGCACACACATTGAACAAAAACTTTTTTGCAAAGGTACCAAAACAAAGTTATTTCCATTTCAGAGCTATGCTCGATAGCATCCCACACTACTCAGCTCTCAGGGCCCTGTTCCTACAGACGTACCAAACAACAACCACTTGCAGCCACACCATCGACATGGGGACCCCTTTCTTGTCCCACCTCGAGGTACAGACACTCAGGGCACTTAGCACAGGCACAGAAATTCCTCCTCATTTCTTCAAGCGTTGGAAGTTTCTCCAGTTCTGACTTAGAGGATGCTCTCATAATGTTTTTTCCAGAGCACAAGCCACACCTATATCCTCTTTCCTCTGCGTTTCCACAAAGCTTTTCCCGATCCCCTTTTGCAGGGAAGTTTCCTTTGAGCCTTTTTTTTTTCATCCAGGCCTTCTGACGGGTAACGCTGGAGACGGCCAGAGCCTGCCCTCCCGCAGCCCCCCGGGCGGCGGCACAAAGGTCCACGCCTTCCCAAGCACCTGCACCACAGAAACCCCCTCTCCTCGAAGAGACGGCGCATCCCAAACCTGCGGCGGAGCGACCCCGGGGCGGGGGTGGGGGGAGGGAACCGCCGCCCCGGCCGAGCTCTCATCCTTTTCCGACGGCGATTCTGGGCACGNCTTGAGGAAGGTGGACTTGCCGCTCTCGCCGGCGCCCAGCAGCAGGATCTTGACCAGGCGGCGCACGGCCCGCCTCTCCCGGGCCAACATCGCGTCGATCTCCCGGCTCCGCCGCCGCGCCTCCCGCTCCGCATCGCGGCTCCGCTCCTTGCCCTCCCGCCGCGGCTGCTCCCCGGCGCGGCCCGTGGCCTCGGCCGGCAGCAGGCAGCGGCTCAGGGTGCGCACCACGCCGGACATGGCGGCTGCGGGACGGCAGGAGCGCTCACAACGCCGCGGAGACCCCAGCCAGCTCCGCCAGCATCGGGCGGAGGCCACCGAGACGCTGGGACCCGGGAGGAGGAGGAGGAGCAGCAGCCGCAGCCGGGGGCTAAGGGCCGGGACCGCCCATTCCCCTTCTCCCGGCTCGGCCGGGCGACGCTGCGGAGGGAGGGGAGGCGGGTGCGGCCCGGGGAGGGAGGCCGGCCGGTCGGCCGGGGGGAGGGGTAGCGGCGGCGGCGGGGCGCGGCCCGCAGGCCCTACCCGGGGAGGGGGCACCGCCGCCCCGCTCCGCTCCTCTCCGAGCGGCGAGGGGGCGCCGCGGGGGCGGGGAGCGGCGGGAAGACGCCCCCGAGCCCCTCGGCCCGGGTTCAGCCGGCGGCCGCCTGCGGTGCCGCCGAGGCGCGGGGGGACGGCGGAGCCCCCGGCCCCCTCAGTCAGGGAGCGCCGCCGCCGCCTGCGGAGGGAGGTGCCCGCCCAGCCCTACCCTCTTCGCTAGCGCTGCGTCTCATTGGGCGGCAGGAGTGCCGGTCAACGCCTCCCTCTTTCGATTGGAGAAGCCGCCCCGTGGGGCGGGGATAAGCGGGCGACAGGGCTCAAGGCAAGGCAGGGCGGGCAGCGCCGGGAGGGACAGCGCGTGGGCGGGGACGAAGGCGGAGCTTCCTCGCGCAAGCACCAATCAGAGCCGAGAGGGCGGGCCCCCGAGCGAGGTGACGCCGCCGGGGGGCGCGGCCTGGGCCTCGCTGTGGGAGAAGGCGGGTCCGCCGCGCGGGGCGTGACGTCACGTGGGGCGGGCGCGGTTGCGGCGGGGTCCGCCCGGGGCTGTCGGTAACGGGCAGGCGGCGGTCACCGGGGGGCGGTGTTCGTAACGTGGGGGGCGGTGGTAGTAACGTGCCGGGGAAGAACCAAGCGGCGGGGCGTGCTTCACACCGGAGCAATACGGCGGTCAAGCTGCGGAACGTAAATGTGTGACATAAGTGTGACGTCATCAAACGGGTACATGCGGTCAGGGCACTTCAGCACCTGTAGTGTCTCATTAAGGCGGTTTTTAAAACGGTACGAGGATTTGTCTCCGCAGGCCGCAGCCTGAGGCCTGGCATGGCGGGGGCCGAGGTGGGGCCTGGCCCCGGGGGGCGGCGCGGGGCCTCTGCCCTCCGCCACCGCCCGCTGCAACGCGCCCTCGCTCTCTGTGCGGAACTTAATTTCTTGATTGACGTGGGGCGTAATTGCTTGTCAGGCATATTGAAGCAATCGAGTGCCGGGCTGGTGGTGAGGCCGGGATTAAAGTATCAAAGTACACACCTGAAGGAAAATCCCCTCGGTCTCCTGATTAGGTACTCGAGGAGAAAAAAAAGAACCTTTTCGGGAGCAGCTGGTAGGTGATCACCTGGCAGCGGCTGGGATCCCAGGCCTGGCTGCAAAATGGAATCATAAAAGACAGGCACATGTCCGCAGTTCTATGAGATTCTATGGGCCTTTCTGTATTACTTCTTTTGTCTGTGCTTCCAGTTATTCATGCTATAAACGGCTAATCCAGTTTAAGATTCAGATAATTTACCCTGCCCCCGGCCTGTACCAAACACTGGGGCAAGTGACACAAATGCAGAGAGCTGAGGGAAACTACTAAAATGACTGCGATTTCATAGAAAGTTAAGCATGTTAAGAAGCCTTATGGTGTCTCAAAAGATCAGAGTCTCACAGATTAGAACAAAACCAAAAACAAAGAAAACCTTTAATGGAAGTGAGAATCCCATGTGAGTATTATCACAGTGAGATTCTGTTGTCAACACTTCCCCAAGGAGCAAATCTCCTTCTCCTTAGCAAGAAGAGAGACTTACAAACACCTTTAGGTATTGCAGAAGTCAGCAGGAGAGCAGCACAGGACTCTTAGTCATGGGCCATTCACTACAGCACAGACCCTTTCCTGAGAACGATCTTCTTCCAGGATCTTGCCCTTCGATTGTAGTTTGAGACTCGGCAGCAGCAGCTCATTCCACGCATGAAATACTGCTGTAATTCACGAGTTTCCCCACTGGATGTCATCGTTGCCCCACCAGAAGCCAGTCAGAACAGCAGGATGGAGACAAACAACTCAACCCCCGAACCCCCCATACGCTATAGGCCTGATTTTCGGAACAGCTGAGCACTCAGGACCCGCTGGAATCCACAGATGCTGAGCTGCCTGCAAATCAGACCCTATGTAACTGTGAAGTGCCCAGATTGATATTTTCTGATTAGCTCAGTTACTCCTGCCTCACTAGCTTTGTCTGTGCCCTACTTGAGGTCCTCTTCAGACTTCTGAGGTTCTAAGGGGTTTTGGCAGAGAATTCAAAGAACTATGAAGTCCAACTCCTGCGATAGGCCTGCGTCGTCAGTAAGTGAGAGTGAAATTATGATATACAATAAACTAATCAAACAAATCAGTCGCCAGACGTCCTTAGTTCTCTATGCATTCATCCATGAAAGCAGCTTTCAACAGCTCACATCTAATTGTCAAAAGGAAAAGGTCCACCCCTCCCTCTTTCCCCCGCAGCACTGTTGTTCCTCATCTAATCATTCAGAAGCTGTTCTAAAAACAGGACAAAACAGAATTTTGTTTACTACGGCAGATCTGCAGCAGTACGCCTTCTGTGGCTCTGCAGAGGGACTGGGCAGAACCTCACCAATGCACGTGATGATCCCTATTGATGTTTCTGCTGATGTTTTGTTACGAGTGTAAGAAATAGGTGTACACACCCCAGTAAAAGCTTTAAAAGAGAGGCTTGTAGTCAGTCTCAATGCCTTCCCTTTCTCCGTTTCCTTATTATCTGCCCAGTTCCATGCTTCAGGATTTCCAGTTCATCTCCCTTCTTTGTGCTTAGACTGAAATTAAAACAATTTATATTGATACAAAAGAAAATAATGTGAACGCCTTCATTTTTCTTTTCTTTCTTTTACTTTCTCAGTTTTCCAGCTTTAACTTTTTTCTGTTTCTACTCTGTTTTCCTTTTCTCCATCTCTGCTTCTTCCTAGAACTCCTGTTCTCTTTCTGCTGAGATGAAGAAATACTTGTACAGCTGCTTCTGTTTCTTCTTCCTTCGTCTCCCATAGATGTAGAGAAAGGGAGAAGGAGACTGAAAGATGGAAGAAAACAGAGGACTGGAGGGTAGAAAGAAAGAGGCAATGAGGGCTACATTATTTCCATTTCCCTTGCTGGCTACAAAGCAACTGAATTATGAGTAGAAAGACAGGGAGCTCATGGGGGAATGGCTGGAGCGTGAACTTCTGAGGCCCTGAAAAAGGATGGCAGAACATTAAAGCTGAGTATGGCAGTTGGAGAAGCCAGTGGATTGTTTGTTCATGATAGACCTTATTGCAGATGGGCGTCACATCTGGCAGCTCCCGTAAATGAAGCAGTTGTGGAAAAAGCACTGATAGTGAGCTCCAGTCAGTAAGTCCCATTTTCTGTTTACAGAAAGGCCAGAAGAGGACGTGGCGTCACTGATGAATGCTGGCACAAAGTCTGTGAAATGGGGAAACCCAACCTTGGTTCTTTCTATCTGTTTCAAGCCCCACTTGTTTCTATCTGGGTCAAGCGTGGAGAAGATATATGGATTTAGCCCTGGAAAGGATGCAGAGCTATAATTTCAGTGTCTTGACGCTCGTAGTTGACTAATCCCAAAGTCCTCCCAAGTCTCCACCTCAATGGTGGCCCATTCTTTACCCAGTCCACTGTGACCCATAGCTTAAAACCTGTGCTCTCTCCTCTGAAAGTGTATTATCAACATCAGTGGAGAAGGCACAGCGTGAAGGAGGTGCTGCCACTTCAGCTGAGAATGCAGCTAATGGACCCTATAGGTACTACAAAACTGAATGTTTGCCCATACCTGGGACATGGCTGTTGTTTTCCTGAGTGCTACCAGACACTGTCACTGCCCGGAAGATTATTTTGCTGTGTGAAACTGTGTGAAAATTTGCAGGAAGCAAATAAGCAACAAGGAGGATACGCCTACTACCACCGTGCAGCAGTATCAGAGCTAGTGCTAATGTAATTTGAACTTCAGAGTTTAGGCAAGGACCTGGCAATCTTAAGACAACAGCAAGAAAAAGCATGCACTAATGGAATCACCTGAGTTGATAAATCATCCACCTTCTCCTTTCTGACCACTGTGCTAGATGAGCAAACTGAGTCAAAATATCGAACCGTTGTTACCACAGGGCAGAAGCACTCGTGGCTTAGTCTGACTTATTTAAAGATGTTGGGGCCCTTGAATTGCTTCTTGTGCATTCAGATAGCAAAGCTTGTAGATCTGAAGAAGATTTATGATCTAAACTCCTTTTGCTTCTTCTCCGTTGTTGAGACTGTGACTCTCTTTGCCTGAGGAGGTGCTGGAGTTTATATGCACTTGAAGCCCTTACCAAAGCTGGTAGTTTTGTCATGTTAAAAGAGCCATATTCCGCTTATTGCATTCTCAGAGGTTTTATATGGCTTGTTCAATGGCTTTCTCTCTGCACACTCCCCATAGCAGAACAAAAAAGCGGAGAGAGACAAAGTGAATAATGTTCTCCTGTGGAGGAAAGAAACAAGAACAATTCAAATAGACCAACTATTTTCTAGTAACATCATTAAGTATATGGGAAACTTCCAGTACTAATATATTATTTTTTTTTTTGCTATAGGTATTGAGACCTTGGCTGGATGTTTTCTGCAAGACTTTATGACCCCTATTGTAATATACTCTTTCTCAGAGGTTGCAAATCTTGGAAGTGATTGCAATCTTAACTCCTGTGAAGCCAAAGAAAACTGAAGTAGTTAGGCATCTCTCAAAAAAAAATCCACTTACTAGTGAATTTGTATCTCAGTATTGGCCTTGTCCCTTCTAACATTGCTTTAATATACAGTTGTTTGGGATATGCATCCATTTTTTTGATCCAGATTTGCCTAAACTCATTGAGCTTCTAATTATTGACATCAAGATGCTAAAAACTAGGTCCAGACAAAGAACTGGAGAACCACGAGCATCCTTGTAATGGTAAGACTGGAAGAGAAATGGATAAACAAACAGTGCTTTCAAATTATAATTGTTTGACTTCAGTGTATTCTGATTTTTAATTACATTTTCTTTCCCCTTTGTTAGCTCTGTGAGTACAGAGGCTGCAGAATGTTTGGTTCATACTGTTTGTGAATTCACAAACGTGGAATTTTTGCAGTGACCCAGCCCAGCTGCCACTAAGCAGTAAAAAATGCCACATTATGCCAAAGCAACGTATGCCTCCTTCTTTTATTAAATTTGTAGACACCGTTTTTTCTTTTCCATGTGATATTTTCATCTTCCGTCCCACAGAGGATACATTACTCATATACATAAAATATGTGAGTCGTGACACTTCACGTAGTTAATTTTCACTATTTTCAGACTGTTTGACAGTAGCCTGTTCTCCTTCATTACACACCAGCCAACGAGTGGATTAGTTTACTTTCAAAACACAAAACCTCATATTAATCCCCAAACAATTAATTATTGAGAGAAGACAAGCATATTTTTAACCCAGCCTGTGACTTTTCATGCAACGAGGCATGATCTACGTAATTCCAGGCACGTCCTGCCAAGTGTCCTGCAGGCTCTGAGTCCTTGGCGTGAAGTCGTCGTGACTGCACGCGGGGACGGTGTGCCCTGGTTCTGAGAGCACAGAAAGATCGGAAAGTGAGGTTCTGCTCAAAGGTGTTTCCTCAGAGGGCACAGGAACTGGGCCTGTGGGATCTGAGCGGGGCTGTGTCCAACAGCCCGTGCTTGTGAGTTCTAAATCTGGAGACAGATGTCTACAGCGCAAAGGGACAGAACAGGCACATGCTGGCTCGAGCACGTGTCCTTGGTGTGTACAAAAGCTCTGGCATCTCAGGAACAACTTAAAAGTAGACATAAGTCCTGAAAAGCGTTTGGCTCTCTGATTCTGAGTACAAAAGTCTCAAGCAGTAAGTAGTTTTGTCAATTCAGGCGTGTGTCTCGTTTAGTCACCTACATCATAGAAAGCCATCAGAAAACAAGATGAGTGACATTAAGAAAGGAAAAAAAAGGCACAAATCTATGTCATGCAAAAACAAAGCCAAAGAAAATGGAGGTCCTTGAGAACAGAACCTGACATGTTTGCTGCCAAGCTATGTCCATTTTTTCTGCATTGTTTTTAAAATGACTTTTCAGCTGGTGATGCAGAGCCAAATATCTCCACGGGTAACATGTAGTTCCCCAAACTCATAGGAAATTAGCAAGCCTTAATAAAATTTATGCATGGCTTGCTGTTGCAGTTCCACATCTAAAGGGAAAACAGATGTTCTCTTTAGTTATTCTCTTCATGTCCAAAGGAAAGCTGTTGGTAACAGGTTTTTTTTTTTAAAGTCTGGTGCTGAAAAGGTTACAAATGATGCAATTTTTGCAATCCTACTCCAAGGCTCTCTGCTAACCTGAATTGCTGAGGTGACGCTTGCAGATGCCTGTCACCCACTTACCAGCCTCATATTTCTTAACACCTACACTTTAGGATGAATAACTAGCAGAGAGTCCACAGCATTTGCCTGAGAGCATTAATGGGCTGGCAGGCCAGGCTTCCAAGCCCTCTGGCTGAATTCATTGTTAAGTTTCTCAGCCCAGGTTGGTTTCAAAGGAGAGGCAGGATGGATGCGCATCCGAGAAGCGCTATTAGAGATGTCACTAAATGGGTCTCTCAAGGCTTCGGTGTGAAGAAGAGTCATCTTGATTCTTCACCTCCTTCACCTGGCTCCCTTCGCTTACCACATGTTGTGCATTCTGCCCACATAATTTTCCACTACACATTGCAGATGGGCAATCTTTTCTCTTTCTATTTTTACACAAATATTTTCAAGATGTGCGAAAACATTGGCACTTACAGTGAGTGGCTGCCATCTGAAAGAGCTCCCACTGCAAACACGCGTGCATGCATCCACATACATCTGGTATTCATTCTTTACTTTGCAGATGGGTATCAAACACAGAGGCTTTCAAAATGCTAATTCATTGGGCTGCTGTATTTGTTTGTTTCTACAACATGGTTATTCATTGCTCCCTGAATGGGGGCATCCCAAGCCGCCTTTATTCCTCTGGACATTAATACAAAAAGCAGGTCCTTCTCAACAAAAAAATGCCCCAAAAGAACAGCAAGTGCAATAAATTGTAGCCAATGGCTTAATACCCTTTCAAAGCATTTATCCAAACAATCCTTTTTAGCCTGTGAATATTCATGGTCTTAGAGATACTATGAAAGGATAAACACGCACATGCACACCTTGATGTGACTACTAGCTAATTTAGGAATTATTAGTCTCCAAAAATGGAGAAGGAAGGGACTGTGTCATTTAAAGAAACGATAGCAAATGATGCAAAACCCAGGCGGCAGGAATGCAGAGAAGAGCTGGCAGGAACTAACCAGATGAGTGATCAGCATTTTATTCAGACGGTGTTTCAGCGTCCACCCAGAGGAGATTAAGTATCCTGTCCTCTCAGCACAGAGAAGGAGAAATAAATCAGGTTTTACCACAAGCGGGGTGGCAGGGAGTTAATTAGGAATGGAAAAAATATATTTCAGTTTGCAAAGGAATAAAAAATGAGCAAATGAAGGAACTAAAATACACTGAAAGCATGTTGGAACACACCTGGGACACAGCGACTGAGAATCCTGCGCGGGAAGTCTGCGGCCACAGGGGACTGCACACAACAGGTGATTCGACGGCTCAGCACAAAGCTGCAGTCCGGTAGCCAAACGCTGTTGCCACGAGTTGTCATGTGAAAGCAGACATTTCCCATAGCCTGTCTCCTGTCAGAGTCTCTCCAACAACAAAGCCTAGAAAAAAGGCAAGGTTGCGTAAAGAAATAAAAGGACCCTCAGTTTCCTCTCAAAGTAGTTTTTAAAAAACACAACCTTCATTAAAGACAACAGGAATTGCTCCACACCTCTTGTAATTTGCCTCCCCAGATTTGTGCAAAACTAGGATATGACAGATTTTGCTATTTAAACAAGCAAAACTACACAAGAAAATTAGCAGAAGCCACAAGAAGCAGAACGCTGGTGAAGCTACCTTATTGCCCCATGTTCGGTGATTGCCATTAATGATTTACCAGTAAAGCTTAATGAACCAAGTAGCAGATACTGGTGCGTGCCAGCTACGGATCTGCTCTGTGTTGGTGGAGCACACGCACATGGGTACATTAAAGCAGGAGAAAGTTTCCAAGGCAATGCACGTTTTTTTTCCCCTGTTCCAAGCTGAGGTTAAATGTGTCTGGAGCGTGCACCTCCCTGGTCCTAATGAAGATCAACTCCCAACTAAGAGCCACGAGTCCCCGTGTCACTCAGCTGAACGACACCGTGTTTCTAGCAGGGGTAAAGGCTTCCGTTTTGCACTGGGTTTAAACCGTGGGGACAAGTGGGTTTGGGGGCATCTTGCCTTGCAGGAGGCAAAGTCCTGGCTGCCAGCTGATGGGTGACATATTACCTCTGTGGAAAATGGCACAGGTCCGGCTGCGTGCCGTTCCAGATCTGCTGCCGTGCCCTTTCTGCCAGGAGTGCCATAGGTTGCAGATCACTGCTCGAGAGGAAAGGCTCGTGTGTGAATGAATGCATGAAGATGGCCTCTGGCTGAAATAGTTAATCAGTGTTTAAGTGACTTTCAGCCACCAGTGAATATCAACATTCCTCATTTTGGGTAAAAGCTGGGAGTCACATTTCAACAATATATTCAGAGAGCTTCAGTATATTCAGAGAGCATCAATATATTCAGATAGCATCTGATGATGCAAGAGCACAGTCTGCGGTCAATCACCGTTCCAGTAATTTAGGAGAGTGCAGAAGAAGGAGTGCTGGCTTTTGACTGTCTCCATGTTTGTTATTTATACACCATGTCATTTTGAGCTTGTTGTTTGCTTGTAGCTTTGGGCTGACAGTTCCCCGATTCCAAAGGCAATTCAGCCCCTGACATAAAGCAGAAGAACAATGCACAGTTCCTGTAAAACAACAGTGCTCCCCCCCCCGCTGCTGTCAGAATGCAGGGATTAGATGCAGAATAATGCAGTCCCTGATCAAACCTGCAGCTGTAATTCAACCTCTGGACACTGCTGATGCCATAAATTTGTGAAGAAAGTGCAGCTCAAGCGATTTGTGAACAAGAGCTGGTGAGTCCAATTGAATTACAGTTGTGGGAGCAGGCGGGATCCCCCTGCACCGAATCATTACTAATGAGAGCCAGAGAATGATTACTTACAATTTTAATGAAATTGAATTTTAATTTATAACCTTGGCTAGAAGAGGAGGAGGAAGAAACATACAATGAATATTTGTGGGTGACAGGGCAAAAGTACAACCAGAAACCCAAAATAAACAGAAGGAGAATGCATTCTCCTGGAAGAGACAAGAAAACATTTTATCTTCAAAAATATATTCTTATTTTAGCAAATGGTTGTGATACAGTGAGCCCTGAAGGAGGCTACTCTGTACCACAGTTCTGATGATGAAAGAGCTCAGAAAGAAAATGCTGAAATATGATTTCTCCAATCCATTTATGATACTCAGAAGAAGGGGAACTGGTTAGCTGATTCTCAAGCCATCACAGCCCATTGTTTTGGCATGAAATCAGCAGAATGGGAACTACAAGCACCACTGACATATTATAACCAAATAACCACATGGAACCCTTTCTGAGCAAGTCTTCTGATTTCAGCACTGAGTGGTTAGTCACTATTGGAAGGAAAAGCATAATTAACACTAAATACTGGTTTAAATAAACAGACTCATGTTTCTTGCTGTTTCCTGTGTTGAGGTATCACTGCTATTTTAAAATCCTTTTTAATATTGCACTGTTTCTACTGGGACTACAGTAAGGCAGAGGGAGGTTGAGAAAAGTGGTTTATGGAGTTCATCTCAGATATGGAAACGTGAGGAGAGAGATGGGAGAAACAGAGGACTTGAGTAAGGAACACAAAATGGATGACTAAGGGAGTACTTGCAGCTCACAACACAGGCCACAAGTTTTGCGACTCATAATACGAATCTGCAATTCCGGGGTGATTAGAAAGGTGTGGGATGTATAGTGGAAGGTGTGAGGCTTGGGGCGTGCAGCAGGGGTCACACAAATCAGGCAGAGTACTGGAGAGGTGCTGAAAAACGCTCAGGCTTTTGACTTTACATTTATTTTACAGAAGGTAAATCAATATCTCTTCACCCCAGTGCACTTGTATCATATGGCTTTCTGTTACAAGGTGACCAGGGCTTGAACATGTCTCTTCTGAGCTGAAAACAGCTTAATCCAAAGAGATTTTTTTCTACAAAATGTCTAAAGCGCTGTATTACCTCATGCCACAGGGTGATGGGACTCAACCCAGCATTTTATTGTACAACTCAGGAATCAGCAGCTAGAAACTATTACTACTCGAATAGTAAAACATGCAAATTGAGTGGGAATTCAGTGCTATTTGCATATATTAAACTATTTTGTTGAAAGGAATAGTATTAACATGAAATTTGCTATACAAGAGAGGATTTTCAAAGAGACAGGGTAGTTCTACTGGGAGAAACGTTATAAAAATATGTGGCTGATAATGAAGGGTCATCCTCTTCTTCTATGTGTCACAATATTATTTCACATAAAAGTGTGTTGTCATGCACACTCATTTACCCGGACTCACATGGCCTAATTGATTTTGGAAATAGACGCTGTATCACGTCACCACTGGGGGGAGACATCATTCTTTTAAAAAGCTGTAAAACTGCTGCTGCCATAAATGCACTTCAGTAAGAAAGGGTGAAAAAATAATCTTGAGAAATACAGCTGCTGAATTTGATCCAGGCTGGACACAGTAAATCACAGGTTCTAATAACAATAATAATACAGCATGAGTGAAACAGTGCCAGATTAACAAAGATGCTTAATGTTTCCACTCTGATCGATACTGCTCAAGTGAATCTTATCCAGGCGTCTGAACTTAGTCCAGGTTAAATCCACCACCAGGATCTGTATATTCTCCTCCCTTCTTCTTCCCTCCCCCCCCCATCACTCACAAGCTGTGCTTGCAGAAACCCATTTGGGATGTTAAAGTCTCAGGCTGATATTTCCTAACCCTTTATCTGACGGTGACCTTAAGTGTGACCGAAAAATGTTCCTGTAGATGGCATTATTTTAGTTTTCACTTAACCCCCAGTGGCCTAGTGGCCTATTTTACAATCATTCAATTACCCCTACTGCTGCTGAAAAAACCCAGTGAGAAAATAATTATTTGGTGCAGCTCAAGGTCATCAGCTGCAGGAGGATAGGGAACCATCAGGCAAGCTCCAAGTCGGACTACTCAGACACCGTTGGACAACTGACAAGCGTATGGATGCACTTCAGAGAGGGGACCAGGGCACTACAGCGCAGCTCTAAAACCCAAATGCTTCTGCTAGCAGAACAAAAGAAGCAGTTCTGCTAGTTAAAAAAAAACAAGAGTAATTCTACCTGATGTCATGGGGCGCGTTCCCAAAGAGGGTAACGTTGCACATGTCCATATAGACACATTCTGTTGTGCGGTGCACACGCACACCCAATCACGCGTTCTGCTTACGTTACAAAACAGCATCTCAGCGAGATAAAACATGTGATAAGAAAGAAATTCCTGTGCGAGGGACTCCCACATTTCCAGTAACAGTGAAGAGCCCGCGGAAACTTTCAGCTCAGCTGACTATTTGTGGTTTCTGCTTTGAACTTTATTAATGACACATGCTACCACCTGCTCGCTGCCTCCTCACTCCTGAATTAGGCTAATTATAAAATTTATGTAGAAACAAAGCTTTTTAAAAAAATACATTTTCATCACCTCCCCACGCAACTGCATCTCACACCTACAGTTGCAGCCAACCGTGGGTTTCCTGTTGTACTACTGAATGGGCCAATTTCAGAATAAATATAGTTCAAACACTTATAAATCTCTAGAGTGAAATCCTAGCTGTGCTGAAAGTAGGAGCTTCACCACGGATTTTGATAGTTTTTTTCAGGCAGTTTTTAAGCTGCTTTTGGTTCTCAGTGAGCCTTGTTTACGGACAGGAGACGATTAATGCAGTCTTACAGCAGGTACCATCCTTTGTCTTTCTGTTGACCCATATGTCAGCTTCCATAAACCACCACATACCTCCTGACAGTAATCATCTGGGATTCCCTGACGTTTTAGATGTGCTGGCTGAAGTTGGCAAGATCTGGTGTGTGAGCAGTGACCTAAGACGTTAGAAAAGAGCTTGGAAGAATCATTGAATCATAGAATGGTTTGGGTTGGAAGGGAGGTTTAAAGATCATCTAGTCCAACCCCCCTGCCCTGGGCAGGGACACCTCCCACCAGACCAGGTTGCTCAAAGCTCCATCCAGCCTGGCCTTGAACACCTCCAGGGATGGCGCCTCAACAACTTCTCTGAGCAACCTGTTCCAGTGCCTCACCATACTCAAAGTGAAAAATTTCTTCCTAATACCTAATCTAAATCTCCCCTCTTCCAGTTTGAAGCCATTCCCCCTCATCCTATAACTACATGCCCCAGTAAAAAGTCCTTCCCCAGCTCTTCTGTAGAAGGTCTCCCCGGGGCCTTCTCTTCTCCAGGCTGAACAGCCCCAACTCTTTCAGCCTGTCCTTACAGGAAGAAGCAGGAAAAAACACCATCATCATCATCCCCATTAATTTTACTGCAAGGCAAAACCTCATCCTGGAACCACCCGATCATCCTAGCCTAAGCGTACGCGTATGCCTACTCTGCGTGCTCTCTCACTGTACCTTCCAGCTGCTTTCGCTACAGCAATGGTCCTGGGCAGTGCTGAGAATTTGTAAGATGTCATCTTGGAGATCTAATTTTCAGATGTGCTCCGTATCCATGATTCTCATGGATTTCCCTAGGACTCCACCTGCAGGACTTCACACACTGATGGAGTCTAATTATCACAAAATCTCCATACGCTGTTTTATAGCAGAGAAGGTCATGGCTTAGTTGCTGGAAGAACCTACTGTTCTGACTATCATAATAGAAATAGCAAGAACTAAAAAGAAGAGAAATTTAAATATGTACCCCCACTCCACAGTGCAGTTCAATCTTCCTGAGGCATACAAAGTAAATAGTAGTAATAAAATGTGATAGGAAAATCAATTGGAACAAATGAAGCACTGTCTGTGCTGTATTCCGGCTTCTCTGTCCCATTGTTACTGCTTTGATTAATAAACAGCAATCTGATAATGAGCAAATCAGCTCAGCACCAGGATATGGCGAAGTAAATGCTGCAGACATGCGACAATGACAAAGCTGAATCTCACCAGCGTCAGGCTGCGTTTGGGAGCCTGCCGGGCTGTTTCGGGAGGCCGGCCAGAGAAAGACCACTACGACGGCAGGGTAGGCAGTGCTCGGAGGGCAGAGCTGTTCGGGAGAGAAGCTGTTGTAAGATTTGATGTTATATTTATAAACATGCACTTAGAACCAGGCATCAATTTTTCACAGTCATTTAATAGAAGTTTACCCCACTGGCTTTCTCTAGGGTGCAAAAATGAAGGCAACAAGCAAAAACTGGCTCTTAAAACAGTATTTTAACAATATGGTAATGTTACTATAAAGAACTCCAACTAGGTCAGAGTCGATACCAGCTTAGTTCCTTCTGGCGCATGTTTAGACTGAACTGAAAGGTAATGGAACTGTGCCCATTTATGCCAGGAATAAATCAGTTTAATTATGAGTTATTCTTTATTTCTTACCATGTTTCTTTCTTTCCTGAACATTCTGGATGTCCCTGTGGCCACGGCTAGAGAGTGCCTTGTGTAGCCCTTCCTGAGCACTGTCCTGATGTGCCCTGGTGCCTTCTGAAGCGCTACGTTAGGAGTTACACTCTGAGTACTAGTTTTTGAGCAGGGGATTGAACTTCAGCAACTTTCAGTGCCTGTTTCTGTTTCCTTGCTGTTTTGCTAACGCCTTGGTAGATGCAATCACTGCAGGCTGTGCCAGAGATCCTTGTTAGTTCCCCGCTGCTACTGTGAGCAAAAATTATCAGATTCACTGACATTTCAGACAGAGAGACAAGGAGAAGTGTACATAATTGATGTGAGACCACTAGTTGCAGTGAATTTAAATCAGAAAAAAGGAAGCTGTTCTCCAAAGGACTGGATATACCCAACACTTGTCATCAAGAAATGGTTCCAAGATCTGCCTGCTGACCACAAGAAGGCTTTTCTACCAGCTTGTGAAAAAGGAGTTAGTGGGACAGAGAATTAAGGAGGAAACAGTCGCATCTTAGTTCTCAGGTGGAATTCTTCCAGATTGCCAAGGTGGCAAAATGGGCGTTCTGCCAGTGCCCTGAAAAGTCAGGATGGCTGCTGTGTCTGGGGGAGGGACAGGTGGAGCGGTAGCTATAACTGTTCAGACACTTTGCAGCAATTAATTCACATATGCTCTGAAAACAGCAAGGGAAGCAAGCTGCATCCCAGGGCTCTTCCACACTCCCTCCCAGCTCCACTACTTTACACTACTTCCCATTTTCCCTGGTGGGAACAGCCTGGTCCTGGCCCCGGTCCCAGTTCTTCATCCCTGGGATGGTAACACTCCTGATGAGTCTGGAGCTGAACCATCTCCTGTATCCTTTAATAACCTCCAACCCGCAGGCTGCTCTTACCACGCTGACGGGACTGGGTGTTGCAGGTACTTTACTGTCTGGTGGTACTGTCTTTTATTTGCCCAGGCACGATGGGGATCCTATGAACGAGCCATCTCTCCATCTTTGTCTTTCTGTACCTGCAGTTTGGAAGAAAATCAATATTGCTGTTTGTTGCTAAGTTGTCAGATAGCTTTTGATGCTAATATCTGATGAAGCAGACATGCTGTTGTAGATATTTACTCTCAAACAGGTTCTCTATCATCCACCATCTGCTTTTAAAGGGTCTTTTTTTCCCCCCTTTTTTCCAGTGACTAATGGTGCATTTAACCCCAGAGAGCCTCTGATCTGAACATCAGAAAGTTTCTGCAGTGGAGGAACAGAAAAGAGGAGGCGGGGGAGGGAGGGTGGATGAGCTTCCTGTTGTTCTAACTTGGCTGACTGGTCGGGTTCTCAAATCAAACTAAAAATCTCACCGCTTAAGGCAGCCACCGCTCAAGTCCTTGATACAGCTGCCAGACTTGCCTTAGACTCTGGTTCGGAGCCTTGAGACCGGAGCGGCGCAGCCCGAGGGGAGCCAGCGCTGCGCAGGGCTCGGGCAGCACACCGCCTCGTTGGCCTGCGAGGACAAGCCACATCAGCTCTCTGTCCACTCGCTCTATCTGTACAAAGGTGTTAACAACACCTTTTTGATAAAAAACATTAATTCTGGAGATGAAAACTACAGGGATGGGAGGCCTCCTGTTTGCTTTTGCAGGCTCGGAGACAGAGATCAAAATTTACACTGGAAAGAATCAGGGGAAAGTCCATGAGAATGGCACAGATTCATCTGAGTTTGGGTCCAGGATCATCGCTGAGGGCTAGGGATAGTTTTGCAAAAATATCAAGTGTGATTTCTGGGAGCACAGCAGAATTCTGCAGTACCTGAAAGACACGGGAGGAAATCTCATGTCATAGTCTTTCAGTGCTGCATCGGCTGAATTAGCTTTTCTGCTCTGGGAAGTGTCAGACAGAATGGTCACCCCAGTTCCTCCAGGTACTGCATGGGCAGGACTCCAGTGCAGCGGTGTCAGTGTGACTCCTGTGGTGGCGGGAGGGGTGTCCCAGGCAATGGCTCTACTGCCATCCACGCTGCCAGAGCGAACGAACCATATTCACTGTGCTTCAACCAAAAATCACACCAGGATTCGGTCACCACAGTCCAAAGGCACATTGTGTTGCTCCACGGGAGAGACTCCTTTTCCTTCTACAGACAAGTCTGGTAAAGCACAAGGGTTCTCTGGAATTACAGTTTCAATTTACACACTTTCCTTAATCCTTTGGTGCACCAGACCACTGCACAGAGTAGCGCTCTGATGAAGGACCTGAGGGCTACAAACCCCGAATCAGCCCGCGCGTTGCCCAGAGTGGGGAGCAAAGAAGAGACTGGGCGAGCAGGAGACATGGGGAAAACGAAGTAACATAGAGGAATCACAAACTCTTCACTGAATTCTTGAGTACCTGTTAATGGTATATAGCACAAAATAGTGCTATTCTATGCAGTTCTATGAACTGAACGAGAGCAGGGGAGATAGATAGATAGTAACTGCACCAAAGGGGACCACATTTGATCGGCTTCACAGCAGAAGCTGATTAATGCTGAATGACTCGGCACACAGTTCAAATAACTGCAAATCCTAGAATGGTGCGCTCCCAGAACTCCCAGACCCCTGACTGTGTCTTGCTTTTCCAGTCCCCAGGGGACGGCGTGACACCGGCCGCCCAGAGAGCCCAGCCTGGGGCCGCGCTGTGACCTGCGTGGCAGCACGGGGTTCACACCACCCCGACCCCTCAGAGCCGAACTCGCTCGGCCTCAACACTGCCTCTCTGATTTCAGATTTCTCTGATTTCTCCTCGCTGCGGAGTTTTCCAACCCTAGGCCACGAAAATAGCTTGGCATAAGAGAATACAGAAACCTCTAACAGGTTTACAGGCACTTTTCCAGCTTTGGCAACTATCTCCACTTAAAGTTCGTAGGCAAAAGTCTGCTTTGTGTGTGTTCCTGCTCCCTGGCAAATGGTGCTGCCAGAGCTGTCTGTGCTGCAGACAGACCGATTGACAGCTTCGCCTCCAGCCAGAAGCCTGATTCAAAGGAATATCAAATTCTGTGTAATAAAGTTTGCATGAAATTTTTACCTGCAACAATTCCCCGATGTGCTGAACTGCATGACACTGACTCATATAATACATCATTTTAGCAGCAGAGTTA
Source organism: Anarhynchus alexandrinus (assembly GCA_008711295.1). Taxonomy (NCBI): domain Eukaryota; kingdom Metazoa; phylum Chordata; class Aves; order Charadriiformes; family Charadriidae; genus Anarhynchus; species Anarhynchus alexandrinus. Next base: position 759,276 of record VUYV01000163.1, on the reverse strand, counting down.
AACAAAATGCAAAGCCAGATTCGGTTTAATTTTTTTTCTCGTGATCATAGACATCATACCATACCTGACAGCTACAAGCCGTTACTGCCATTATTTTGTAGTACATAAACATAGAATACAAAATTTTCTTCAACAAGTGTTTCAATCAAACCAAACGTTTAAATGTAGACTTTTAAAAATATTTCAATTATAAAAATTAAAAAAAAAATGTTTTTAGGTAAAAGATTGAAAGTATATGAAATATTCAAAAGGACTGCTCCAGTATTATTGAAATACTTTAAATTTTTAAAAAGTGAAATGTTAGAACGGAAACATTTCCATAGACAATTGATTTGGATGAAAACACAATTTCTAACAGAACAATATTCCATTGAAAAATTTTCCAATTGCATTTTCTAGTGGCCAATTTTTCAATGACATTTTCCAAAGAACAATCTACATCCGAAAATTTTTCAACAAGCTCTTGTGAGCTCGTAAAGGAAAGAAGAAGTAGTTTTCCAATAATAGATTTTGAAAGGCGGTTATTGTTCTATGCTTTACACCTTTTTTACAGAAAAATTAGCATACGAAATATAGGGCAATTGCCCAGACTTTCTGTTAACTCCTTTTTTTAACTTAAAATACAAATTGCTGAGAAATGTTCCCAGATTTCAATTAAAAACCTTGAGTGATTTGATTTTAAAATGGATTGATGTAAATGTTGTTTACCTCAGACGGCCACGTACGGCCGCTCTCCAGACTCACCTCCGCCGGGCAGCTTGGTCTGAACGTGGGTGTCCGACCACGGCGTCCGGTTCAAACTCGGGTCGGCAGCTCGAGTTTTGCTCTTTATTAGGCTGAGTTAGAGAACTTATCTGAATTTCAGTGGTACCTGCAAGCCCAGTTATTGATCACAACTCTTACACCAAGCGCTGTCTAACACTACAAACCCACCCCAAGAATAGTCCAACAGAAAACGTGTCACGTCTTTACACTTTGGTGAGATCAGGCTGACAGTCGGCTTCGCATTCAGTTGTGATACCGTTTACAACAAACATTTACAACATTTCCAGTTTCCATTTTGTTTTCTAACCCATTGCTTCCAGTTTTTCAACCATCCGATCGCTCCTGAAGCTGGCTGTGCCCACGTGGGCATTTGTTTACGTGACGAGGAGCCCACGTTTGTGTGTGTTACATGTATATGTGAGGAGGGCAGTGGTTGGTGCTTAAAGCAATGCCTCACAAGTGAGACTTAGCGGAATGAAAAATACTGCAAGGACCTACAGCCCCAGTTCCAAGGTTGCGCTTCAAATCTGCCAGTTCAGGACTCGGAACCCACACTGACTCCAACACTCTGACATTTCGGGGAAATTCATGGCCTCTTTTCAAGCCTGTAGATCTGAACATATTTCAAAAGATGCAGAGGTTAATTTCTTCCAGTTTAGATGGACAGCATTTGGATCTAGATCAGAAGCACCTCCTTAGCCAGTGTAAATGATAACGGCCCCTTCTGCTCTGTTGCAGTTCCGGGAATGTGCTCCAGCTATAGATTTGCTCTTTGAGTTCACATCCAGAAGTCAAGGGGGAATAGAGTTTTCAGTCCTTCTCCATGGAGCCGCAGAGAGATGAGGGTTATGCAGTCTCTGGCACACAGCTCTGCCAGGGACCTTCACTGAACAGAGTCTGGTGGCTTTGCATCACGCAAGCAGACAACCACAATGCCTTATAGTGTTGGCAGGGCTGGGAGTTTACAGGAGATGTACTCAGATACCAAGAAGAAAATTCTGTTCCATATATTCACTCCTCTCTTGTTTCACAGAAATAATTCGAGCTCTCTGCCTCAATCTCTTGTTCCACTTTTCCCATAAGATGGTTTAGCTGTCCTAAATTACAGATCGAAAAGCTAAATGCTAAAGGCCAGGCTAATTCTCTACTTTCTATAGTCCATGAAAAAAACCCCAGACAGTTCAGAGGGCAATTCATCTCATCCTTAGATAGCCATCTACAGTAAGTTAGACAAATAGCTCTTTGGAGGTGTATCTCCATTCATTGTAAAAGGAACCTCCTTTAGACTTTGGCATATACCTTTCCTATGTCTAAAGTTAAGTGAGATAAATCACATCCACAGCTGTTGTCTGTGGAAAGAGGGCTCAGAAATAAAGCTGTGGCGAGAGAAGATCACTGCAGAAACAACCATGACAGTTGGAGACACTTCACCCCCTCCGCCCCGCTAGCCGTCTGTTCCAGCCATTCCACCAGATGTCACTGGTCCCGGCGGCACAGCCAGTGGGACATGGACATCCTGTGAGTTCTGGCCAGCAGTCAGCTGGTTGCTCCTGAAGGGATCTGACGCTGACCCGGCTGAACTTTTTGCTGAAGCAGCTGAGAAATGTTCTTACGGTGCCTCCCATCGCTCAGCTGTGGACTCAAAACTATCACAAGAGGGACAGTAACGAACCACAGGCAGCTGTTACACAGGGCTGCATTATCGGGACATTAGGAAGGAATGCAAAATGCTCCTGAAAGGCTTAGCTTTTCCAACACATACTTTCTTATTTCGGGTTGAGCCACAGAGCGTCTCTGAAGAATCATCCAATTTGTTCTATATCTACCCCAGCTGGTTGCTATTCTTTGCCCTGGAGGGAGTTGCAAATTGTGTACGCACCCCTTACTTTGCAAAGAGATGGCAATACAGTAGCATCCCCCTGCTTGCACAGTCCATGCAGATGGCATCAGGCAGGTAAAGAGCTATTGTCTGAGAAACGCTAGCTATGAACAGTCTTTCAAACATTAATAATTTGAGAAACACAGCAGCAGAAAGTTAGATGTAAAGTGACATAAATGACTTCTAGAAGATACCATTAGTTAAAAAAATAATGTGCATAAAAGAGCAGAGCAGAAAAGCACAATCACACAAGCCAGCATGAACTGACCCAATCTACCTGAGAGACACCCGCAACGTCAGAAGCTCATTGCAAAGACAACCTAGCAGTTCATCTAGGGAGGGCAACCAGGCCAGATGTTTCGCTTGGATTCTGTTTACCTTTTTGTTGCCAGCTGCTGCACGCCAGCCTGAAGCACCAAGATGGAGGACTTGGGATGAACACAGAAGCAAAGGTAAATTTGTTATTAAATGCATCTTAAAAGGGAGGGATATGGCAAGGAATGAAGGACCTCAGGATAATGGGATGTGCAACTCTTCATCTGTAGGTCAATTTTTATTGCATTTCAGATCAGCAGTTGTGCAAGTCATTATTATGTGGTCAGTTTTATTGAATCAATTTGGCAGTCTCAATACAGCGTCTAATGTATAGAGGAAAAATTCTAAAAGACTGAAGAGATTTAGGAGTCCAAGTCCCACGCATTATCAGTGGAACTTAAACTCTCTGAGGAGTTAAGTGTTTTTGAAAACGGGATGTGGTCTTCTAAGTCTTGTACACACTTGTGAAAATATTATCCTACTTGGCCACAGCACAGTGTGACGCTTGCTGGTCTCCTTCCTGTCAATCATGGCAGAGAGGTCAAGGACTGAGTGGCTTGCAGTGATTACTGGCTTATGAAATTCTCCTTTTCTTCTTCTCAGAACAGTCCCTCCTGTTGAGAGCAGGCATGTTGGCAGGCGATGATGTTGTAGAGAAATATAGATTTCAGCGGAGAAACAGAGAAACCTGTTGTCTGGAGAAGGCACCATGGTATTTTCCACGAGTGAAAAACGTTAAAAATTGAGAGATGTACAAACGAATACAATGCAGAGGCAGGGATAAACTAAATGAAACACTGGCAGAGCTGGAAAGATTTGATGTGCCACTGCGACAGTGGAGTCTATTTTCCTATAAGTGCCAGGACTACAAAGGAAACCTGCAAAACCGTTAAATAAAACTGGTGTTTAAAAAGGAAGGGGAAAAGGTGATTTTAATTAATGCCAGGAATTTTCTTCCCTTCTGATTAAAATGGTTATGGAAAAACAGGGCTACAGAACTGCTACAGCCATCAGCGGTAGTGTTGCTGTTGCTGCCAACTAGCCTTCAGCTTCCTTAACTGTGTACGTTCAGAATCTCACCTCAGGGTGCATGGGGGGTACATCTCAATTCCATATCCTTTAGCCCGATCCCCATGCTTTATTCCTCTTAGATTCCACTTAATCTGGTCTCATCAGAAGTTTTCAATGAACCAAATGAGATCCATATTTTCAACATAATAAATTACCCCGAGCTCCCTCTCAAGATCTTTGTCCTTCTCAAGTGTTAAACAGCTGCTGTCCCTTAAGAGATGCCGGTGGGTCAGAAGTTGTGCTGGTGGCTGTGGTCTGACCCACATCCTAGATCCCCAGCGTCTAAGACATTGGCCATTCAACACAGCTCCGGTTCCATTCCATACATGCATTCTGCCAGCAGGAAGTCCCCAGCCAGCGAGGGTGAAACAGGAGTGAGCACTGGGCACCTAATCAGAGAATTCTGCGGGCCCCTGCTCCACCTGGGTATGTCCTTTTGTCACCAAAGAGCTCCGTTTTACTTATTGTTTTTCATAGCTGATCTTCATCTATCCAGATGGTTTTGCGCTGCTCTTCTGCGATCCTGTCTTTTATTGTTCGAATAAGATCTTCAATACTGCTCCATGCATCTGCCTCTACAGAGGCATAAAGACATGGCAGTGCTTCCAGTTCTTTCTCCTTCAGACGGCACATACGTAAAAACTCATCTTCAGTCTCCGGCTTTGGCAACAGTTTCCTGTATCAAATGAGCAGACCAAAAATAAATGCCTTACATTTTAAGTTAATCCTGTAGTCCCAGCTGTCCCATCAAGAATTTATTTTCTACTGACTATACACAAGCAATAAAAGTGGTGAAGAATACAGCTACTCCAGGTCTATCCTCCCCTTACCTCCATGCTGCCTCCAAGGAAAAATATTTGCTATGGGGAGACAATTTAAGAGGATTGAATGCAGGGAGAGTGCAAGCGTTTATGAGCTTTCCTCTTCCAGCTAGCATTACCTTAAAAAATGCTGTGGGAGTGCTGAGCATGGAGAAAACCACATATTCTTCAGTCTCATCCCTCCCACAATGCTCATTGCTATCAGTGACAGTGAGAGAGTGCTAGATTTGGGGAATTCCTGCTCTCTCCGGTTGTAAGATTTCAGGGGGTCATGGGAGGAAATAGTGCACATAGAGGCACCAGATGAAGAGAGAAGAGGTTCTTTATTTCCCTCACTGAGAACATTAATGGACTCAAGAATTATTCACTGAATAAGACGGAATATCAAATATGCAAAAGGTTTGATATGTTACCTGAACCTCTTGATGTTTTTCTCTGAGACTCTGATAAAGAGAACAATAGGATATATCTTGGCTTTGATTAAATCCTTTGTGCAGCTTATTCCAGCTTCCAGGAGACAATGCTTGTTCTAAAAACAAAGTCATAACAGTGTCACAAAGGAACATTCACGGCTGAGGAATCCGAGATTAAGGCATCCATACCTTATGGGGTCAGCTGAAAAGCTCTCTATTTACCATTGTACCGATTTAAAACCTTTTAAACAAATATACATTTAAAATCGAAACTCCTCCTTCTGGTTTACAACTAGTCAGTGAAATAACAGCTGAGCTTAATAGCTTTCTGAAAAGGTTTAAAATCAAAATGGATTTATCTAAAGATGAAGAGTATGATAAAATACCAATTTTACATATACACACAAACACACATACTTGCTCTTTGTTCAGAGAGAACATCTACTGCAACTACTTGAGAGAGAGAAAGAAACATCACTTTAATTCTCCTTTTTTCCATGCTGTGCATCAAATCTACTCTACTTGATATAAGATCTCCGTCTTTGACATTGTTGTCTTTGTACTGTACACCCCTGTGTCGGTGTTTCAGGCCATCCTTTCTTTTGTCTAGGTCCTTGTATCTCACTCTCTCGCACATTCATATATACTTATGATATAAAAAGGAACTGAATAAGGGATGGAGCATAGAAAATGAAAGGATATTTTCCTGTATCAATGTGGGTCATCACGGGGAATGAGTGAGAATATAAAAGGATACGGCTGAGGATGAAAAAGGAAAGGAAAAGCAAGAGCGCAAATAAAAGCCATTTGGGACAATAAATATCAACCTGAGATTGAAGGTGGGCAAGAGAGAGAACATGCAACTGTAAATTGGTCAGAAGAAGAAACATACATTGCAGACAGATTCACAGCCAGCCTATGGAAGGGATAGAGAGTACTCTAAGCACCTTGGCAGTGACAGCCTCAATATTGGCAGGTACGATGCATTCGTATGTGTTCACATTCTTTTCTCTGCTGAAGATGATAGTCTCCGTTCTCTGCTTCCTTAAGAACTCTTCCTTTGTTACAATATCTGGAAAGAGATGTGGATGAGGACAAAATCAAGATTATAGCAACAGAACACCTAGAAAACTATCCAACAGTACTTCACGTAGGATGTAAGAATGATTCAGGGAAAGAAGACGAGCAATGAATTGTCTTAACAGCTGCCTCATTTCTTCCATTGAATTCAATTAAAGCCTAATCTGATCACAGCTGAGCATCTCAGCTATATCCTGCACCAATGAGTCCTTGGGCAATTACTACAATGCTATGAAGGCATTAAATTAAAACAGTAAATACAATTCCAGCACCTAATGTTATATAGTAACATTTCAGGGCTGGAGGATGCTGAGAAGTGCTAAAAAAAGAAGGTCTCTTCACTATAGGCTCCTAAAACAAGGATTTAGTGTTCCAACATTTGTGTTTAAAGTTTCAAAAAATTTGGCTTAGGTTGCAATGTGTGATACTGGCCCTCTTGTGAATTGCAGCTCTACATCAAAGCTTTTGTTTTATGTTGCAAGACAGGGGATATTTATTATGATACTTAACTTTTCAGTTTCTCTGTCTGGATGACTGTAAGACTGCGTACTATGCGGTGGGTATTCAATATTAGTGTAAAAATGAAACGTCAGCTGTGTTTAATGCTGTGTTGTATACAATCCTGCCCTCCAGCAATCACAGTACTGCATATTGCTTTAATAGTAAATACTTAGCATGGAAGAAAATCAGTCTTTCGAGTAGATCAAATGCACGATCTTCACAGCCTTGGACGAGATAGAAACCTAAAGTCGCTCTAGGGAAGATATTCTTCATAATAGCAAATACTAGAAACAAATTAATCAAAATTTCACATTGCCTAGATATGCAGTATGCAAACAGTATGCAAACAGAAAGAGCACTCACAGCATTTCGGTCTCTGAGGGGCATCCTAGCAACCACACAGCATACACATGGATAATATTCATAGACACAGAATCTCATAACCATGTGCACTGGCTGTCTCAAAAACATTCAAATATCTCAGATATTCTCAAAAAGCAGGATTTATAGCTACACATCGCTCTGATGTGCCTTGAAGTACCTCAAGCAACTATCGCATGTGCACGCCCCTACGTGTGCACGCATATATATGTTCATATTTCCAACACTGAGGGTTCGCAGTCATGGTCCGCTTTTATCCCATTACCTGGCTTGCATATGTTGAATTCCAGGGCACCTCCCGAGTTGAGAAGCTTCTGTACCAAGGTCTTGGCAAGCATGGTGGGAGTGAAAAGTACGGGGCGCCTGCGCTCACAGTGGATTGGTCTCACCAAGCTATAAGGGATCAGACTGAGCCTCTTATTGATTTCACTTTCGGAATCCAAATCTGAGTAAAGAACAAGATGTTTATCTTCTGGTTTCCTCTCCATCAGTATTTGGAGAAAAAGAAGGAGAAACACATGAACCAGAAATGACACGGTTAGTCATACTGGTCCTCCTTTCTCTTTTGCTGGTGCTCTCTTTACTATAATCTAGTAGTATGATGTCCAACCTAATACTAAATAATTCAAGTGCCTTTTGCTTTCAAGAGATTATTTCATACTTTAACAGGACACTTGCTTGGAGAATCTTTCTGCTCATTAGCTTGACATACTTTGAGTTAAATGTTTTTGGACAAAGAGCAAGAAAGCTGCTAGGAAGAACTGCCAACTGAACAGGAAGTTTCAGTGTCCTAAACCTGCTCATGAAGGCTTAGTGCTCCAAGCACTTTTAGCAAAATCAGTGTTTTGGTCACAAATGTTGTTGAATTTTTGCACAGAGTGGGCCACAGAAGCTAGTAATAGGAAAGGCCTATGACATTTTTTCACAGCCATGCTGTTGTGTAGGTGGCCTTTTTATCACTGCCATGTGTGTAAAAGCTATTACTATTTTATGTTCATACCTTCCAGTTTATCAGGCAACAGCTTCTTTGCTTCAGATGAGGTCCGTGCCAGACCAGAGGGCCAGCCAGTGACGATACGGACGCGCTCATTGCTATTCATACGCTTATATTTGTTTTCAGACCTACTGACAAACTGAAAAGGTGAACAAAGAGATTTGACCCTCATTTCTTACATTCTTTATTCCCCCATATATTCATCAGCCCACACTTGTTATCTCCAAGATCTGAATTACCTGTGTCTGTCAAAGACAAGACTCCGTGGATCTGTTGACTGAATTCTAAGGCTCTTTAAATATCATAGATCTGATTCAGAGCCTTTGTTAATCCCCTTTGGGATTTCTTATTTTGTTCTCTGCTCTTAAGCGGCATGTTCTTTTTCTTCGCAGAGCTCCCTGCTATCACTAGTACAAGCACTGATGAGTCCACAGTAGAGTAACACTCAGAGTATTTGCACAAATGTATTACAGGTTATACCCAAAATGCTGCCTCTTCTTTGCTGTACCAGAGAGACTTAAAACCTCCAAAATGGCATATTTTTACACTGGGAAATAGGCTTCATGCTTTCATTCCCCATCCACCCAACTATTCCTCTATCCAAATATTAATTCCTCCTCCTGTGTGTTTGTTAACCTTCACAACCATCTTCCTCCACAAGACTTTTTTACCTTGCACACACACAGACTCTGTCACACTCCGAGTCACTGACCTACAATTAAAGGACTGCTTTCTGATGGAACCCTATCTCACAGAGACTTAGGGATTTGGTCTAGTCCAATGGATTGTCCTTATGCTTCAAGCAAAACACATCCCAGCCTCTGATGGCAGACACGTTTGACTCATCAACTACACTAGAAATGGAAGGCATGCACTAAAAAATAAACACCCCCCACATCACAAGAGCAGTTAGAAAACAGAACCCATTCATCTTTTTCATGTATTAAATCTTTTTAATAGGAAGAAATCCTGATACAACCTCTATATCTGAGGTGGGGTTGCTGACGAAATTAGGATAGCCTGAGGATATCTGCTGTGCAGATCCACTATTTCAGACATTGCATTGAGGATTTGAACTTTATTACCTGTAATATTTGGCCCAAAAGAAAGCTTGCTCTGGATAGGCGAGGGCTGGCTTTCGGGTCGTTCTGTGGGGTAGGCTCCTCTGGCTGCAATGTATTCTAGTAAAAAATAACACAGGAATTTTTCTTTCCCTCCCTCTTTTATTTTCAGTTTGTTGTCCTTTTTTGTTTGTTTGTTTGTTTGTTTTTTTAATTACAGCATTCAAGAAACAGAACAAGCCAAAGCAGATATTTTATATTTCCAATAGAAGGGATAGTGCTTGATTCATATCCACACCAAATACAAAGTTCTAAGGAAACTGTAACCATAGCATGGCCTACGCTGAGAAACACCGCTCCTGTTACTGCTCTTCCACATTCCTTTCTTCACAGGAGACTGCTCTCCACAGCTTATGAAAGAGGTAATTTCTGCACCAAGAAATAGCATGCAAAGCTTTTGCTTTCATGAGCATCTCTGTCAGTGATCTCTGTCCCTTTGATCAGTGGGGACTGGAGTAGAGAAGGAATGTGTGACACTTAACCTTGACTGAAATCAAATATAAGCACTGGCTACAGTGTCTCTGCAAATGTTAGAAGCATATATGTCTCCCAAGCTCTAAAAATAACTTATGGTAACTAATACATCAGGAAGTTAGGTTTTAATTATGTAAAGATGGAATTCTTGGGTCTAAAGAAAGAAAAATCAAATTACTTTCACTGAGGGAAAAGGACAAATCAGCAGGGTTGTTGTGTGCGAAGACCTGATAATCCCACTTCTCTCCATAGCGGGTAGCTTGGAAGAGACAGGTCTTTCTAATACGGGACAATGACAGCTCTGGGGATTAGATGCTTGTTCAGAGTAGGAGAGAAATAATGCTGATTATTAGCTCCAAGGACACAGTTTCTTCCTCAGAGTATCCAACTCTGGAGACATTCCAAACCCGCCTGGACGTTGTCCTGCTGTAGGTGACCCTGCTCTGGCAGGGGCGTGGGACTAGAGGATCTCCAGAGGTCCCTTCCAACCCTGACCAGTCTGGGATTCTGTGATTCTGTGGATATGAAGATGCACTAGAGGCTTACAGGCAGAGAAGAATAAAAAGGACTACCTGAGTCACACAACAGATATTAGACTTTTAAGGTGTACTCCCTCATAGCTGCAAGGGTTAATAGTGTGCTGGAGCTAGGTCCATTGCCAGAGAGAATATTATTTAAAGCAACCATAAGGTGCCCATTGCCTGGGACAATCAAAACCTACAGAGAGTGTAAACAGGACTTTGTGTTAAATTAACGTTATGACCAACAAGTAGCAGTGGAGTAACAGGTGTTAAAAAGACCTTGTTTGTAGATACTCACCCGGAGTCCCCGAAGGGTGTTATATGAGCTTTCTGTCTCATCTCTGCTTCCTCTGTGCATCAGCCGCTGCAGCTTCACCAAAAGAAGTTGCTGGGCTCTGAAAGAAAGGATGGAATCACATAGATCAAGATACCTTTGAAACCACTCAGGAGAAGGCTGGACTGCCATAGGTCTGTGCCCACAGAAAAGATTAAACAGAAATAGCAGTGAGGACTGACTGAACCACATGGTAAATGCAGGAACAAAATAATGAGCAGGACTGTAGTGCAGTTAAGGATTAAAGAATCTCCATGGCATATTTTCCTATGATACTTTTTAAGAATCCCATGTTATTCTTTCAGGTAACATCTGGAGTCTCCTTTCTGAAGCTTTGTAGCTCATATTGCAGTTTAACATCACCTGGCCTTATCTCAAAAATTAAGGCATATACCTCTCTGCTTACAGCAGTTATTAATTTCCCTGTTTACAGAACTGCCGCTCTCAGTCGTGGCCCCTCAGCATCCCACTCACCTGCTGTAGCTGGGAATGGTCCCCATTTCCAGGTCCCTGTCCGTGAAAGGGTCGACTCTGGCACACAGCCACTCGCACATCCCCTGGTACATGGTGTCAAGAATATGAACAATCTCGTCACATTTCACTGACAGGGTACAGCCGTCCAGCTGGCTGGAGATGTTCAGATTAAAGCGGATGTAAAATGAGTCCCCTGAGGTGATGAGCCCTTCTTCCAGCTCCGCCAGCAGTCTCCGGTAACCTGCAGCAGCGAAGGAAGGGGTGAAGCATGATGGCTGCTGGTCAAACCTCAGCATTGCTGCGTTCCTGGGCATCCTCTGGGAGAAGCACACAGCACAGACTTTCCAGGCTCCTCCGAGAGACAGTTTATACCTCTAGAGTGCTAGTTACACTAGTTACAACACGGTTATGGGCCTGCACCTTAAAGACATTAATGGAGCATTGATTCAGAAACAGCTCGTGCTGCGGATATCAGAATCTGTGAGAATATTCTTATTATAATGATACTTTTAGGTAACTCCATTTTCAGTACTCCACACATGACCTGTGAAACAGAGAATTTCTCAGCAAAGATGCAGACACATCTACAGCTCTGTCCTGTAAGTACAGCTTGAGTTCTGCCACCAATTTTAATGACAAGCTATTCCCTTTATTATTAGCTCTAATTGGCACTCCCACAATCTATAACATGCTTTATCTGCAGTTAAGTGGTGCTCAAAAAAAATTGCGAGTCTTTCTTACCTTTGAAAACATCAAAGAAAATCAAAGACATCACTTCCTGTGTGATCTATGCAGCTGAAATTCTATAACCAGCATTAAAAAAAAAAAGCCTGCAAATTTATATACACCAGTAAAAAATGGATTTTGGAGTGTAATTTTTGATCCATAACCTGAAATTATCATTTCAGGCCATGAACACTAAAATCAAATTCTGTTCACCACCCACGAACTCCAGCTGTTAAAGATAAGATAAAGCCACAAAGGTAATAAACAGGGCAACTCCATCAGGTAAATGCTAAATCGACTTCAGCTGGGTAAAGATGATTCAGCTCACCACATTGTATTACAGAAAACCGTACATAAAAATAAGCTCAATGTGTTTTGTGAGTCATGTCGTTATTGGCCCACCATGTAAATTCTTCAGAGTCCTGTAGTGAGAAGCATATGGGCTTTTTCTGTTCTCAGTCTCAAAGCTAAAAGCCGGAGCAGTTGCACAGAGTACCTATAATTAACACCAGTGGACACGCTTCAGATTGATACCAATACAAAAGGTATTCTGGTTCATCTGCACTAGTTAGTATAATAGACCTGGGACTCTCTGAGATGAGAAATACTTTTGGTCTTACCTTCGTGATTTGATTTATACTGGAGCGTTACTGGGCCACTGCACCTCTGAATTGTCCAGTGAACTTCTTCCTTTGTGCAAGTATCCAAGGGAACACTCTGATTTTCCTCTTTGATGCAGGCCTCCAACTAGATATGAAAGAAATATTACTCTTCAGTGTGGGTTCAATCTCTGAGTCAATTACACCATTTTTTTTTTAGCGACATAATCTTTTTCTGACTAAACAATGCAGGTACTTTGCTATCAGGATGCAGATTATGTTCTAATTATTTAATTTCTTTTCTCTCAAATTAGGAATGCTACCAGTCAACAGAACTGCAGTTCCTTGACAATCCCAGCCTTCCTAGTAATAAATAGTGCAGGAATATCAGTTGTGGGGTTTTTTTCCCCTTGGAGGCATTTTAATAGGAAAATTATTTGGGAACATGGGCAATGGAGGAAAAACTAAGCAAAGAGCAACTTAGCAGAAGCACTGTTGAACTCCTGCTTCTGCGATGCTGGGGACAGCTATGCAGGTGTGCGGCCCTTCTTCCCATTCATGTTGCAGCTGTCTCTGCTTCTGCTCATAACATGTCTGGTCCCAGGACAGGCCACTCTAAGGAACGCTTTAGGAGTCATCACGCTAAGCTAAGTAGCATGAGCATCCATCCTTTCGGGCAGGGAAGTACTGGGAAGTTGAGAGCAAGTCCCATTCTGGTCTGTTCAAAGGGGCTCTGCTGCACCATACAGCATTAAGGAAAGCATCAGTTGCTCTAATCTCGTCCATACAGAGCTGAAGTGCAAAAGCGTGTGCGCGTGTTGCATGACCATAAATACTATTCTCCCATATTTGAATAGTCAATAGCAGATTTTCTTCTGCATGAATGGTCTGCTTTGTCGTTAAAACAAGATGAAAGAAGAACCAAAGGAAAGGACTGTGGTGAGTGTGTGCAGTGCAGGCGGACAGAGATCCAATACTGTTTGTTGATTATTTTGTGCTCACCATTAGGATTTGGTGTCCCTCCCGAAGGCCTGCTTTCTCTGCAAGTGATCCCGTCTTGACAGAGCTAATAAAGCTCCCTTTATCGTTACCCCCAACCAGAGTGATTTCTGACTTGAGACTCTCTCCATTCAGGGTTACGCGCTGGATAGCATGGCAGGAGTTTCTAATGCGATCAACAGATGTGACAGAGGGACGAAAAGGTCTGTGTTCATGAAAGGAAGTAACAGTTAGACAGTTATCTCAGCTTTTAACTATCACTCCAGAGTTAAATGATAAATGAGAGATATATAAACAAAATTCTAGTGATATCAAGCACTAGGATCTAAGGACTCAAAAAGATATCCTTCTCATTACTGCCTAAGTTTTGGAGAAGAGCATCTGGATAGCTTCAAGTGCTCTGACATGGCTGAATAACTCAGGTGTATAATAGCACCTCACCGAGCAACCTGTGGCAGCAAGATAACAAGATCACAAGGATAAATGTAAGCCTCTAAAACATTTTGTCTACCTGGAAGTTTTTGAAATTTTAGGATGACCTTCATTGGCTCAGAGGATATGAAAGGGCTCCAAAATAAAATGTTACACTGCTGCCAACATAAAGAAGTAAAGACTTAGCACAGTATCAGGAGATATTTGTGTCAATTAACAGCTTGTGACATCATATTCCTGCCATTATATCTTCAGCAACTAATAGATAAATGGAAGATCTCAGCTATAGTAGCCTTTCTCCTCAGTCTCTGTCTGAGGTAGGTAAAATGGCATCTCACATACCTTTCCAGAGAGAACTTTCTAAATATGGAGCTGACATGCTCAAGCTCATAGGCATCCAGGCCTTCTGACTGGTGAGAAGAAGAGGAAGAGTGCACTGAAGGAGCTCCATGTGATTGCCTGTCATGACTGTCATCTGAAAAGAGTAACAAGAAGGAAAATGAGTCCTAGATAGAGTGACAAAGAGGGAAAAGGGGAAAATGGATGTTTGATTGATTCCAGCCAAAGATGAAGGAGCAAATTCCTGGTGCAGATGCATGATTCACGTCCACAGGCCATGGCAAGGAATGCCAGTCTTGCTTACTGGACCTACCTGATCACTCGCACAGAACAGCAAGTTGGAAGGGACCTTTGGAGATTGCCTTGTCAAAGCCCCTGCTCAAAGCAGCGTCAGCTAGAGGAAATTGCGCAGGACTTGTCCAGTTGGGTTTGGAGTATCGCCAAGGATGGAGACTCGTCAACCTCTCTGGACAACCCTGTTCCAGTGTTTAACCACCTTTATAGTAAAAAAGCTTTTTTGTTTGTTTGTTTAAATGGAATTGCTTGTCCTTTAGTTTGTGCCCATTGCCTCTTCTCCTTTCACTGGGTAGCACTGAGGAGTCTGGCTCTGTCTGCTTTACTCTTTCCCTTCTCAATTTGGTGCTTTCCTTATTGAAAGGCTAGAGGTCTTCTTATCAACCTGCAAACCTCAGCCAAGCACCCTCCATCTACTCATTCCGTCTAATCCTTCTTTTGCTTAGTTCTTCAGGAATGACTGCTTTCTTATTCTCACCACCAGCTGCCCCTTTGCTTTCTTGTTATGATGAGCTGGCTTGATTTTTTCTCAGACTGTGTGTCCCATCTCATTTAGACCAGGAGTTGATTACTTGACAGTATCTGTAGCTGGTGAGCTAATCACACAGATCTCATAGTTAAACTATATACATGATATCCTCTTGCTTACCATCTAGCTCCAAAGCATCATATCCAAAGCTGTCATTGTCCTCTTCAACCAGGCTGGAATTAAAAACAAAATATGAGATAATGGAAGACAGAGAGAGAGAAAGCTGTTCACTTTCCAGCTTTATGCAGATTTCCAACTTCAGCAGGAGGAATTTTTTCTGTGAAAAAGAAAGATGTTGGAGGTGTTGCATCAGGCAGTGGTGCAGCTGCAAAAAAAAATAAGCAAGTAACATACTTGTGGGCGCAGGAAAGTTGTAGGAAGATGGCAGGAAGACAGTATGTGTCAGCCAAGGAGGGAAGCATGTGAAGTAGCAAGAGGATTCAGAAGGAAAAATTGCTAACAGCAGTGAGGGAACGAAGATTTTGCTGAAGGGAAAGGGACGCTGCTGACTGATGGTCTCATAGGTGTGACTTACACCACACCTGCTTCAGCACTGAGATAAATGGCTGCATACGATCTGCTGTACATACACTGCAGTATGGGTTCTTCCGTGATAGATCAAAAATGTCAGAAGCTCACTGACGGACAGAGCGAACGCAAGAGAAGTGACCGAGGTGCAGCAGTAAAGGAGTAATTTACCTGCTTGATTTAAAGTACTTGAAGCATTTTATAACAGCTTAATGGTACTTCGCATGGTTACTCAGATACCTATAGTAAGAGAATGGCAAGGTGCTCCAAGCTTTTGCACAGAAACTTATGCCACAGCTCTGGTCCCAGTCCAGCTCCCACTGACACAACCCTTCCTGTCAAGGGTGGCTAGATTGGTTGGCCTTAAAAACAAACAGTTAAAATTCACCAAAATTTTGCTCTTAAAGGGATATTGGGGATATCCGGCAAAGTGAGTGATCTGTCTGCTTCACTAGAAGGACTTCATTAAAGCACATCCTTTGGTTGCAAAGCTGTTTAAATAACAGCTTGTTGTTTTCCCCATTCAGAATGATTTGTAGGTCTCCTGTGGAGCTGATATTCCTCGCATTTGACTTCAGGTGAAGGGTGAATTTTTGCAGCCAGTCTGGGGAGAATCAGCTATTTTTACACCACAGATAAGCAGGGAAATAATACACCTTTTTCTACATATTAAATTATGATCTCACTTTTTTTCCACACAAATCAAGATCAGATGAACTGTGAAACCTGCAACTTGGCATGCAAATAGCAATTATTTTGGATTATGTTCACAGACAAGTTAAAAAACCTTTCCAGGCTAATTATAAAGTTATAAACTGCAGTGAACTTTTGGGCATGCTCCTGAGATACTTGACTCTAGTCATTATTAGCTCAATAAAGTAAGGCCACATTCAGACCTTGCTCCAGGGTACCTTTTCCTTCCACACGCCAGTGGGAAAGAGTATCTATTATGAGGAAAATTTTCAGATTTCAGTACTGCTCAGTCTTCCAATGCCTTAACATATGGAAGAGGATGTAGTCAGAGCTGTGGTGAAGTAAGTCCACAAGATGAATAATATCCATGTAATCTTTACTGCATTCTGTAATATACTGCAAGTATTTCAATGTTCAGGTCTGCCAAAGGCTTTTCAAGTTAAACACCTGAAACATGGAATTAAAACAACGCACTTTAAAAAGGGGCTTGAAGGACAATATAGGGGAACTTAAGGGAAACTAGAATAAACTCTGCCTAAACCCTCTGCAGCCTAGAAAATTGTGAGGGAGAACTAGCTGAGGATGCCCTCAATGGAAAGCTGTCTTGCAAAGCTTTACACTGAGAAAGAGAGGCAAAAGCAGCAGTCTGCCAGCGATGAGTTTGTTTTGAAAAGCATTAAAAATCTAAATAAAGTTCTAATAAAGATTAGATCTTAAAAATAGATCTAATAAAGAACTAAACCTTCCACATGTATTGCTTTCTTCTAGATGGATTTGCCTGGACTTTGTTCTTTTCTCCTTCTGCTTGGGACCTTTAGGGAATGCATCTGCACCTTCTACTAGGTGGCTACCTACCTGCAGTGAGGGGCGTCCTCTTTGCAACGTCGGACTATTGAATCGTTTCCTGGAGGCTCAGGAGTGGTAGACATGATACTGTCGTTGCGATTTCTCAGGGTTTGCTTTTTTTTAAAAAAAAAAGGGGCAGAAAGGTTATATGTCTTAAATGCGCTATCATTTCTAACTTAGAGAAGCATCAGCTTGCTAGCTTGCCAGCGGTACTCTGCACGGTGAAGCACACACAACAGTAAGAAAAATTGCTTCTAGACATGCAGAATGCTACATACGAGAGCATTCATATTCATATATTCCAGTATTTTAGCAATACGCACAGCTTGTGTGCTGGCACAGTACCTTTGTCTGTGACCACACGACTGGCTGATTTACCAAAGAATTTTAACTTCACCCTTGATGTGTGGAGTATGTGTTGCACAGCTGACATATAGGAGGAAGAGGATGAAAAGCAGGATGTATGTATACTTATATATAGAGATAGTAGGAATGAGGAAGAAAAATACAGATCTCCATACATTCAATTATCAACCCAGTACTCTGGAAACTAAGCTCTAAATTGTACTACAAGAAAGCCAGTATAAGTCATCTAAATATCCAACAGATATTCCAAAGAATATTCCTAACCCAGCTAAGCTTATTACAAGTGTCAGGGAGTTCTTTCCTGGCTATTCTTGGATATAATTTTAATTTCCTGGGGGCAGCATTTTTCACGGTGTTTGAGAAAGATGTTTTGTACTTTGTTATTAACACTCTGCAAGAGTGCTCTCTCTGTCTGCTTGTCCTGCTGCGTCAGTGCTCACATATGTATAATGGAATATCTACCCTGGGAGATTATGGGGATACAGCAAGCAGGGAAGAAATGGTTTGCCTATGGTATGCAGAAATTTCCAGCTGTGATCTGCACCCCTTTTCTCACTCACTGTTACTTATAGACAGGAAAAGCATTAGAGAACTCAAAAAAAAAAACCCAGAAAATTTTCTTAAATAAATTACAAAGCAGCCTTTAAAGAAAATCTCTTCCTTCTAACAGTAAATGTGAAATGGCATAAGGAGACAGCAAGAGGTCATAAGTACCTTTGAAATATCTTTAAATAAACATAAACCAATTCTGTGATTTTGAAAAAGGCTAATAAGATGATTCTAACAAAACGTTGGTAAAAGGATTAAGGGAGCCTCTGACAAGGGCCTTGAATGTGATCACAGCTGGGATGCTAGTGAAGTGCTAATACTGGGTTGTGAAAGCCCTGAACCACATTAGGAGAGATGGTCATAGACAGGCGAGGGGCACCTGAAGGCTCCTTACAATTTTGCTGACTTCACAGCTGCTGATGGAGTTACTGATGGAAACAGAGGAACTCGTGTCTGTGCGGCCATTGCTGGCATCAGCCCCATCTTCATCCTGTGCTCTGACTGCTGTGCTCACAGATGACAGAGAAAAATCCAGACACCAGAGAAAATTATGTCAGATCACTTTCAACACGGAGTCTTTCACAGATTTGCCACAACACTTTAGATTATCTTTCCGTTTCAGCTTATCTGGTTTCCCCTGCCCTGCGCTGGGCAGAGGCTGCAGGAAGCACCCTGTGCCCTTTGCCCTGCGCCTCTCTGTCCCCGAGACCTTCCTGGCAAAGCCACAGCATGCACGCCACTCTGGAAGGCCTCTCGCCAGCTTTGTCTTTCAGCTCTGTCCTGTACGTTTTTATTACATATATGAATACCATTTGACAAATTAAAGAAGGACTGTTTTGTTAATTTATGTTTTAACTTCATCATCTGGATCTGGTAGCCCACAATAAGGTTGGCTTACTGAATTTCACTCTTTTTAGAACAAAAAATTTACAGCAAGGAGCAAGAAGCTTGAGATCCCTCGGCAGCCCCAGGTAGCACAGTGTGAATGTCTTTGTGGACTCATTCCCTTCCTCAGCACCTCCGATCAGTACCAACGTTGAGCAACCTGGGCTGGTGGGAGGTGTCCCTGCCCACGGCAGGGGGGTTGGAACCAGATGATCTTCAAGGTCCTTTCCAACCTAAACCAGTCCACGATTCTATGATTCTATGACTACCTGATACCAAACATACTGTGTAACGTCTGGCAGCAGGATCCACGTTTCCCACCATATTTCGTACAACAGTGAGAACGCTGCTGCACGTAACAAATAAAGGGAGTGCTGCCTAAGACGGTGTTTGGTTTGAGAACAGTGTTATATAAATAAGAGGAATTAGGAGTAGCTCGAACCTGAGTATACAGCAACTAATTGGGTAACTTGACAGCTGGCTNGCCTCTCTGTCCCCGAGACCTTCCTGGCAAAGCCACAGCATGCACGCCACTCTGGAAGGCCTCTCGCCAGCTTTGTCTTTCAGCTCTGTCCTGTACGTTTTTATTACATATATGAATACCATTTGACAAATTAAAGAAGGACTGTTTTGTTAATTTATGTTTTAACTTCATCATCTGGATCTGGTAGCCCACAATAAGGTTGGCTTACTGAATTTCACTCTTTTTAGAACAAAAAATTTACAGCAAGGAGCAAGAAGCTTGAGATCCCTCGGCAGCCCCAGGTAGCACAGTGTGAATGTCTTTGTGGACTCATTCCCTTCCTCAGCACCTCCGATCGGTACCAACGTTGAGCAACCTGGGCTGGTGGGAGGTGTCCCTGCCCACGGCAGGGGGGTTGGAACCAGATGATCTTCAAGGTCCTTTCCAACCTAAACCAGTCCACGATTCTATGATTCTATGACTACCTGATACCAAACATACTGTGTAACGTCTGGCAGCAGGATCCACGTTTCCCACCATATTTCGTACAACAGTGAGAACGCTGCTGCACGTAACAAATAAAGGGAGTGCTGCCTAAGACGGTGTTTGGTTTGAGAACAGTGTTATATAAATAAGAGGAATTAGGAGTAGCTCGAACCTGAGTATACAGCAACTAATTGGGTAACTTGACAGCTGGCTGACGGGTGGGTCAACCCCCCTCCTCCCAACCTTTGCAGTGCTTTAGATTTCAAATTAACTCCTTTTTGCTGAAGGACAAAGGAACTCGTTAGATGATCACTAGATTAGGGTCTTTTCAACTTTTTTCCAACAGCAAAAAGAGAATAGTATAATGACTTTTAGTACAGGTATTACACTGATGACTTTAAAATTTTTGTAAATGAAAAGGAAAAATGAGTAAGCAGGAAATTTAGGCAAGCTGTGGGATACAATATTGTGTGTCTGTGGAGGTATCTTTGGATGGAGGGGACATTCAGGTAGAACACTTGACTACTTTAAATTATGAGTTTGTTCATTATGAGAGAAACTGTCTATTTTACTGACTTGGACTTAGTTAAGAATTTCCCTGGTTGGCATATTCGTTAAAACAATTTAAAGAGATTAAGTGAATGAGACAAAGCAACAGAAAAGGAATAAGGACATGGGTGCTCTTTCTGACCTTGAAACTCTGATGTTTTGTTCATGCTGACAGGGGATTTAGCTCTTGGATTTATCTAAAAGAAAGAGGACAAAAATCAACACAAAAGCAGAATATTTGCCACACATTGTAAACCAGGTATTTTCACCCTTTTTTTTCCCCATTGTTATTCTGCAATATATTAGCCCTCCTTTAAACAACAGGACCCAAAATTTAGAAGATGTTTAGGTATCTAAATGCCACTGCAGTGAACGAGAGTTAGGTGCCTAACTACTTGTAAAACTCTGGCCCAAATGCACTGCAATTTCCAGATTCTGCTGAGGGAACAAAGAGACAAAAGGTGAAGTGGGTGCCTTGGGACTGGCTTCAGGCAGCTGTTAATACAACAGGCATCCTTTTGGAGCGTGCAATGTGAAAAATGCAGCTCTATTGCCATAAGTAATAATGACAGTCAGAGCTCAGAAAGGTTATGGAGGGCATGGAGAATTCAAATGCAGATGAAAGGAAAAAGAAGCTCAAAACCCCGAATGTTAGATTGTATATTTTTTACAATTCATGAATATAGCATCAGATAATAGCTGTACGAATGCAGCTAGGCGGGGGAATCATGGACCTAACTCATGCTACCCCTTACTCTTAAGCGAGAGGAAATTGCCATAATTTAATTCTAAATTAGGCAGTTAATTTTGCTCTAGATTGTGTCCATTTCTTTCTATTATTCCTTCCAGCTGATGTGAGCTTTCCCACCAATGCTTCATTTTCCACCTTCAGTTACTTGTGTGCTGGACTTTGGGCATTATGTCATTTTTTTTCACTACTGTTAAGGAGGCAAAGAATCAATTTATTGACAACGCTCCAAGAATGTGAATGAACAGCAGAAGCAAGGAGAATACATAAAATGGGGAGAAGGGGCAGAAAATGGTCTATGAAGCCTGATTATATCTGCTCCTCAAGATGCAAATCACCACAGGGCAAAACCTGGCAGCTCACTATCATATACAAATCTCTTCTTATCTTTATAGCACAGCACTTTCAGAGGCATGACCGCAACATGTATTATGTCTCTTAGTTCTAACAGTTCCTGCACTATACCATTCCAGCCACTTATTAAGACACACCTGGATTCCCTTTAGATTCACTCTTCTCTTGAGTCGAGCTTGATCAGGCAAGAAGAATTTGTTATCTTCTGGAGACTCTTCAGAAGTGGAGGAGTCATCTGCTTCCTGACCATTGGCTTTTGGGCTGGGACTCCCAAAGGTCTGGGAGATAATGGTAATGGGTAGATTCCGTGGTAAACTCTAAAGATCAGAAGGAATACTTTATTTTTGAGACCAGTTTGGTACAACTCCTCATGACCTCCCTTTAGAGTAATCTGATTGAACTTCCTGTGACTCCAGTGATACAGAGTTCTGCTCACGCAGAATGTGGCTCCAGACCCAAATCAGTAACTTAAATTGACATTCCTGGGGATTTCTGTTCACTGGGGCACATTATTCAAAAGAAGTATTTGTGGTTTCTACCCCAGTGTAGAAATTCGTTGTCTTTCTTCATTTCCTCCCCTTCCATTTAAATCAAGCTGTGGAGTGCCAGCCTTTGAGAAGCTAGGTGTATGGGACAGACAACGTGAATTCCACTGTACTGAAGAACTCACAACATTGACATTTAGTAGAAGGAGATTCTTTTTTTCAGTTAATTCATGGAGGGAATTAGAGGAGTCCCCTCTCCCTTCCACACCAAAATGTCTCTAAGACCATGTCTTAAAAAAAGAACTCACGCCTGTCTTCCTCAGCCCTACCTGGTCGTGAAAGTTATTGTCCTTGGAGAGCCGTCGGAGTTTGCACTCTAGGTTAACAATGCAAGCTTCTTTCCGAACCACCTCAATTCGGAGTTCATCATTTCTCTCCTCCAGCTCTCGAATCTGCTTCCTGTATTTATCTTTTTCAATCAGACAATGCGAATACTGTGTCTGAGCCTCATCGCGCGAGCGGAATGCCTGCAGAGGAGAGAAGAAACCTGCTTTGTACCTGGGCACCAGACACCACCTCCTGCTGGTTTTGTTTGTAAGGTGTTTGGAACAGGGACTTCAGAACTGGTAACCATTCACCAATTAACACAGCAGTTAGGACCAGGATGTGCCACAGTAGTCTCATTAAAAATAATGATGATGAGGGTGGTTCGTTTCCAGCTCCCTCTTGGTTGGTGGCAAAATGCTCCAGAGCGCAAACCAGATGACTTGACGCTAATATAAAGCCTGCAGTAGCTGTTGTTAAGATCTTGGTCCTGCCTGCCAGATGCTATGCTGTGGAAATAACCCAATATTATCCTATGTTTAATTACTGTAATGCAAATTCCAACAAGTAGCAATTTCTTGTAACTGTTTATTTTTTAATGGTATTTTGGGTCCAATTACCCACAATTCCCCAAAGCGACACATACGAGATACAGGCTTTTTGCTACTAATTTTCCCCACTTTAACTGTTAGGTACCTGGTCTCGTTCCTTTTCCACCTCTTCTAGCTGTATCATCACAGTGTTCATACGGTGCTTGTACATCTCACAGTCTTTTCCTAGTGTTGAACACTTTAACTCCAAATCTTCTTTCTCTTCAAGATACTGGAAATGACACACTGTTAATCACCACTGCTCTCAGGGATCTTTTGGGCACTAGCCTGTGATATTCCATCTTTCCATCCTTCCATTTCTCACCTTATCTCTCAGGTCCTCCACATGACGAATCTCCTCTTGGAGGTTAAAGATCTTGTTGACCAACTCATGACGATCTTCCAGTGCCTCCTTACGGTCATGTTCCAGAATATCCAAAATGGCTTTGTCCGAATCTGGCAAACTCCGCTTGTCAGCCTGCAGAGAGACACTTTTAAGAGACAGGCCAGGGAAAGAGAAAATAGTATTGCAGGGAGAAAAGTAACAAAAGCAGTAACAAACAAGAGGAGTAGAAAATGAACGTGGTGCTGCAATGGGAAAGCAGGAGAAGAGATGGACATTTGTTCATATTTTAAAATGGTGTCAGAAAAGATGAATAAAGGCTGTCTTGCTGTCAGAATAGTCTGATGAAAGAATTGTTTTACTGTTTTATTGTACTGGCTATAATTCGATCCATTTTGGATGCAGTGACAATTCTTCACTCCAAGCCCTGCGTTCAAAACTCTTCTCTATTAATCAGCTCTCACTGAGCACAAAAATCACCCTTTGCCAAAGAGCGGGGCCTAAGAAAACATTCAGGGGAATTTTTAAAGCAGGCATAAGCTTTGCAGGGCTGTGCTCAGAGAATATTAAACATGCCTGGAGTAGCTTGTACCACTGCTTCATTTTCTATAGTGTCCAGCAATATCTTTTCTTTCAGATTTAAAATTAACAAGATTACCAGAGCAGGTTCCAACAAGTAAATTGCCATCCAAAATTAACCATAAATGGAAGATGAAAAAGGCATAAAATACAAGCAAGTAATATGCCTATTTATTTTTAAAATGCCTAGACTAAGTTGGAGATTTCAGTGACATTTTGGTTACCTAATATTTCTAAGCATACCTAAGTATTTCTAAAACAAACTGTCTTTTGTTTATTTATACTTCCATTTAGGAAAATTTCAATCCTATTTTTAGCTATTTCATGATTATTTCTCTGTTTCTTTAGGTGCTATAAGACCATTTCAATTAATAGAAGAGATTCTACATGGACCAGAACTCCCAGAACCTACACCCTTTTTCAACCTTTGAATTGGATTTGTATTAGCACTAAGAATCATTAGGCACTGCTAGAGGCTACAGCCATTTCTGAAATGCCTTCTATTGATAACTTTTTAAGTGTCATTTTAAAACGCCACAAGCCTTTTCCAGCAAAGTGCTAAGCACCCTCACATATACCCTAATATTTGGCTAAGCTCTTCCTAGAGTAACACAGTGCTAAATTTGCTGTGTATCATCCTTTTCCCCTCTCCGCCCAAACGAAGGTTAGTTAAGATCCCTGCGCAAATTACAGTGGCGTTCCACAGGGCATCCTGGTCACCAGCGACCCCCCAAGTACAGAAATCCTTGTTACCTGCTGTTCCATTAAGACCTTTTGGCACAGATATGACAATAGCCTAAAACAGGGTACACACAGCCACTGTCAGAAATTTCTGGGCTGTCCATTTAACACAGCGCTGTAGTGACAGACCGGTACAAAAAACCACAGCAGGGCTAAGACACGGAGCTGAATGCTCAGCAATTAAACAGCTGCACTCTGCACCTTGGAGGAGCCAATCTCTCATGTACAGCTTGATTTATTACATGACAATTATTTTTTTTTTGGTAGAACTCCTCCTCATGCATGTGTTTGTACAAGGAGTACTACAGACAGCTGGGAGCTATATAACCAACCTTCTGTTTTTCCAAATTTTGCACTTATGCTTATTATATCTTTGCAGGTAGAGGTTTCACCCAACACTTCCTAGCTCTATAACAGGAGTATGTGTTGAGTTTGAGGTGAGGAGCGACAGCAGAGACCATACCACCTCCTCTTGTCCACAGTTACCAGTTTCCCTGTTATATACTCAGCTCCCTGTCCCTTACTGAAAACACATGGGAGCTGTCACCACCTGCTGCTTCTCTGTCCCACTCCCACAGCCTCCTCCAGACACTTAGATCCCCAAGGGTAGCTGTGACGAGATGTGGGGTAAGTGAGACAGTACGTGAGGAGAGTGTGGGGTTCCTGGAGGCAAGGAGTGGTCAAAACCTGCTGAATCCATCATGTGGGTAAGCAGGAGGGAGAAGCTGAAGTGGCTGGAATTTTAAATATAGCAATCTGCTTTTATACCTGAATGATGGACTGTAACTCCTGGATTTTAGTCTTCATCATCTCATTTTCCCGCTCCAGTTCCAGAACCTGTTCCTTTTTGGGTCGGTTTTCAATATCATTTTTCAGCTTCAAAGACTGGTTCCTCTCCAGCTTGCATTCCTCTTCCACCTTGTTCAAGCGATGCTTCAGCTGGTCAATCTAGAGCAGCCCGGGAGCCATGAAAAGGAGAAAGAGGAAAGGAAAGGAATCATTCCTAGCTCTGATGTTTACTGCTCTGAAAACGCTCTCACTTCCAGGTGAAAACGTACTGTTGCAGGTGGAAAAAATAGCTTAAACTGTGAATGCTAGTAAGCAGCAGATGATTGGGTGTATGTGCGTGTGTGTTGAACATCCACAATTGAAGTGTTGAACTCTCAGGCTAGCTACAACTGGTATGGGATGGTTGTAAATTTTGATAACATCTGGACTAAAAAAACAATGGCACATCCTCAATCCTCCAATAAATAATGAGATATGAAAAAGACCTAACAGTTTGGAGGCTGACCACACACTGTACTCTTGCACATAGACTATTTGGATTGGGAAAAACAGGGGCTTTGAGTTCTGGATAGGAAAGAGGGGCTCCCCCACCAAAAAAAAAAAGTAGTTTCAGACAGAAGGGGGCCTGGGAAGAAGGTGGTGATGATTGTGGCTGGAGGAAAGATTTGACAGTGGGGTAATATCCTGGAGATCAGAGAGATGCAGGGGGATAAAGGCCAGGGGGTGCCCAGGGACCTTACTGTCCAGATCTGCTATGGGTAGTTGTTTACTCTATCTCATCTGTGACACACACACACACAAGCATGAATTTTATGGCACTTGAAGTATTTCTCTGTATTTCCTAAATGGCCTCAAGCTGTTCCAATGCTCTATGTGAGACTTTTTGAATAAGCCACCAGCAGCTGTAGTGCAAACCTGGAAACTGCCCCAAGATATTATTGAGCCTGAAAAGCTAAAATTATGCAAACAATTTTTAGCAAACAATTATGGTTTTAAATTTTTTTTTAAGTATGTTATGTTCTGTTAATCTATTACAAGTATGTAAATTATCTGCCACTAATACACATCACTGCAGTTGGCATTTCTGTACAGTGATGCCTCTAATAAGCAAAGCAAATGAGAGCTCTACACCTTTCTACTGTCAGAGAAGGTCTCATTTTGCCAGATGCCACTGGTATCCTCCATTGCTGTTCCTTATTAAAGCCGCCCGGACCATTTATCTCACCTCTAACTGGAGGTCTCGGCTCCTTATCACAGCCATGCTCTTCTCGTCACTCAGCTGAGCATATCTCATGGCCAGATTGTAGTTCTCATCTTTCACCTTGACCAGCTCATCATTGTAGTTGTTCCTCTCCTCCTTCATCTTGTTGTATCTCTCCTGGAAGGTCAGCAGCTCTATCTTGTTCAGTTTTAGCTGCTTTCGCTCATCCTCCAACTGGCGAGACTTAGCCAAGAGTTCACAGCGCTGCACGTCTTTTGTCTTTACTTGCTGCTGAAGCTTAATGATCTCATTCATTAGGAAATGGGTAAGGCCTTCATGTCCCTCCTCCACTGAAAATGTTTGAACAGTTTATCAACGTCTAATAAAGTAACTTTATACTAAGTAGGATCAGTAGAAATGAGTAAGAAACAAATGTCCCAGAATATGTACAGAGGTGCAGAATATGCACAAATACATAGACAATTGTATATCTAACTGGCAACAGTACAAATATTACGCAGCACGCTATTACCAGAATCACAATATACATGCATACAGCTTGTCTGGATAGAATATGAAGCCTCTACATTTGTCTTGTTTCAGCTGAGCTGACAGGTCTGTGAAAAGAGCGCAAACTTTATAAAATGAATCTGTACAAGTACAATTAATCTGAATACTTCAGATTTGCTGCATGTGTAGGTCATCAGTGTAATTTAGTCCACTGTTCCAATGTTTCTTCTCTTGAGATTTCTTGTAATTCAATTTGAAGCTCTTCAGCTTCATTCAGACAACTGAGATGTTCCTTTTCTTTATACGTTACCTGTTGCTAGCATGTTTTGCATTGAAGGGGACTGAAGAACTGCAGAATGCTACTACAAGATTAGCTTTTATTTCCATTTCTTGCCTGAAAAAATCAAACCCAGTCTTCAAGATAGTCCTTATTTCAACAGGCTCCTTTGGGATTGATTCTACTCACCAACAATAGTGGAAAATCTCCGTGTAGGTTCTTTCCCTGTCACCAGTTTGTAGAGTTCAGGGTAGTAAAACTCTAGGCTCTCTAAGAAAACTACATAGCCTCTTTGGCCCTTGGTGTGGAGAATGTCCAGCAGTCGGCCTAAGTACAGAGACCAGAGAGAGAAGTGACATGTCAGCAAGTACTGTATCCCTGAAGTCAAATCTGCTTAAGGTTCATCTCTGCCACAGCAATGCACTGTGGAAAATGGGGCTGATTAACTGAGTTCAGCTCAACTCATAAAGTAATGCCACGTATTGTTTATGTTTGTGCTGATCGTTATTCTGAAGGAGTGCGGGCAAATTTGCCTCTGAAACAGAAATTTCAAAAGACACGTTCTTCAGTGCAGCCTTTACCAGGCAGTACTGACACGCGAGGGTGGCAGACCCTTCAGTGACAAATCACGACGCACGGCCAGACAGCTGAAAACCTGCTCTTGGAATGGCAGTGGCTGCTGCTTGTGTTAACCGAAATATTTGCCAAGGCTTTGATGGGAATATGAACCCAGGAGCTCCAGTCTGCGCAGCACTGAAGAGTCATTATTATCAAAATAGCAGCAGCAGATTCCCCCCTTTACATTAAATCTCCTGTAAATGAGATACAGGTTTTCCATTTGATAATCTGTAATTTCATACAGACTTTGCAAAATAATACTGTTCAGATAGGGATGCAGAGGTAGCCATTCACAAAATAATTACCTGCTCGGTTAATTTTGGAGGGCAGCATAAGTGAGTTAAGCACCTCATCCTCATCTTGCTCATCGATTACTTTGCACTGCCGTAAGTACGGGGTGAGTTTGGCTGGATTGATGTACCGGCTCAGCATGTGCCGGTTGCATTCTACGTTCTCCCACAAAGCTTCCTCCTCATCTTTCAGGGTCTCCAGGCAGTCATCCATCTCTGGCTCTCCTCCTTAACAAGAGAAACAATTGGCAAATGAACATCAAACAGGACAGTTTCTATGCTGTTACTTTTTTGTGTTTCCATGTCACATAGGATGAGCTTAGAATCACTTCTGACGAATGCTGAATTTGCCCTATATTGAAACCGTTTGAGCTGAAGAGCAGCCTGTCCACAGCTCATCTGGAAAGTGACAGTTCAGCGAAGCGCTATCTTGGGTCTATGAACTATTGCATATTGCTCTCTGGTGACGGATCTGTAGCTCAGCTAACTCCATGAAGGTCTCTACAAGTCAGAGAATCCCTCTTCGTAGCAGAAGCAATGGTAGAGGACACAGTGCAATGCAGGAAAGGCTACGAATGTGCAGAGCTCCCAGCAAAGACAAACACTTGCTGCGGGCAACTGAGGCTTTCATCCTCACCTCCTTCGTTCCTCTCAGCTGTACTCATTTGAACCTGCATTTTGTCCTGCATATATGTGGTGAGCCAACACATGTAAATGACCGCACCACAAGAATAATTAACTCATAAGCAAGCAGTTACGTACGTCTGCCTTCTGCAGCTGCGGATGGATTGACTGATCTGTAGGCATGAACACGAGTGCCTGTGAGCTCAGCCCTCGCCTTTCTCCGCATGAGTGGAGAAGTATGAGCACTGTATCGCTGAAGTCTGAAAACGTTCTTGACTCATGCAAATATTATCACATGATTTCTGAGTGCTTGCTAAGCAATTTCCTGCCAACTCCTAATTTGTAACCAGCTCATTAGAGAAGGATACAAGACAGGCAACAATGAGGTCAGAAAACTTGTACTAAAGGGTAAAGAAACTTTGTAAAAATCTTTCCTTCTAAATTTTGTAACAAATGTTAACCTTTGAAACAAGTCTAATTTTTGCATTGTAGCTTTCTCAAGATCTTGTGATCCGGGTGGCACACGGAAGACAAGCTTCTGTTTCAAGAGTTATTTTACCCCATCTGAGAATATGGTGTAAGAGGAATGTGCAGTTCTTAGGTCATATGAGATGAGAGCTGTGCTTTATGAGACTTTGCTGGTAATCAGTAACTAAAGACCTCAAAAGCAACGTGTTGTTTTTCTTGGACCAGAAGAGTTCTCTCCATTGTGTTACAATTTCCTCAGCTTCCAGCTTTAGGAACTGCAAAGCAGCCTGTGTTACCCTGAACACCACCGGGCAAAAGCAGCTATTAATCTGTACAGCCAGGGGCTATTAACTCCTCATTTTGAAAACTAAAAACAAAAGCGCTAATCCGCTAAGCAATGTGTTTGTCAGGGTTCTATCATAATGAAATGCAGAATAGTCCTATAAAAATGTGTATTCTTTGCTTGGTGCTTTCAAAGACCTTCCCAAATTGCCCAAAATCCCAGGCTGGAGTTCAATAACTGGATGAGAAAAATTTGGATGGCTTCCTCATACTATGGACAGGTTGGGGGAGTCTTGCCAGGGGGTTTGTTCTTCTCCTCTACTCCAGTAGTTCTCCCAGAGGTCTTTTCTTTGTAGTTTCACATCTTAGGAACCACTTATTTAGCATTTTCTCTGAGGCTTGCAAGTAGATTTCATTACTGCAGTGACTGCTATTAAATGGGCCGGGAGAGTCCTCAGAGGGCAAGGACGACCAGGTCTGCTCGACGGGATCCAGAATCATGGGGGCATGGCTGTACTTCTGGGGAAATCTCTCTGGTCTTACGAACTTCTCACAAGCTGGATAAAATTCTTCCTGAATGCCAGTATTTACGTGTGGTAAAGATGACACTGCAGTAATGAACAGTATAAAGATAAAATAATAGAAAAAGCTATATAAAGTAGGTAGCAGCGGGAGGAATGCTAAAGGTGAAATAACTTCATCTGAACCTTACTCTCCACCACTTTTTCTGGAAATAACTGCATTTCACTTCAAAGGTGAATTTAACAAACTAAATAATTGGAGAAGCTTAACTTTTGGGAGCAGAAGACAGTAAAGCAGAAGGTCACACGGTACTTTAGTCATCTTACAGCCACGGCTATCATCTATTGCATCTCAAAAAAATGTGTTGCAGGCCCTTTAATTTTGGGGAGCGTACGAGGAAGCTCACAGATGGACCCCAGAGTGCAAAAGAAGCACTTGCCTGAATTTCATAAAATGGAAGATATCTTGTAATCTGCTGCACTGAACCAGAAATTATTACACACTGTCAGCAGTTCCCTCAGGACATTAGTAAGGGATTTCTCCATTAAATGATTCAAAGAAGAGTTCACTCATCAGCGTAATTCTCAACATGAATACGTTTTTTTACCTGACATTAAAAATACCTTTATCAAATAGTCCCTTGTGTATGGGCATAATACATCCGTACTGTTATTTTGGGGACATAATGTTTAATGGGAAAGTAATAAGTATATTGCATGAGTGGCTAAGAATTTTAAAAGGAGATTTCTGGTAGCAAACTCCCGTTAAACACAGTCTGTTATCAGGGACAAGCCCTTAGAAACAACATTGAGTGGAGTGGTCCTTCACTGCCATGTAGGAGTTTCAGAATCTTCCTTTTGCTTTCTTCTTTGGATTTCCACCTCGGAAATGCCCCAGCAGCAGCACGGCTCAGCTCTCTCCTCACTCTGGGTGCTGTTCTCGCCTCTCAGGGTGCAGGGCTGCCCGACGGGCGGCTCTCCTCTCTGTCCTACAGCCTGGGCTGTTGCCTCTGTTGGGCTTCTTGGGCCAGGCTGGTCTAAGAGCATAACCCCCAGGTAGCTCCACTGCTTTGTGGAGCTATTCCAGAGACAATAGCAATGGACAGCCGATATCAGTCCAGCACCCTTCCTAGTGAGCACATATTTAGTTGATTTAGTATTTAATATAATGTTTACTGGGAAATAAATTCTTGTGATTGGCTGAAATTTTGGTGTGCTGGTCAAAAAACAGATGTGACAACCGAAACTCAGTGGGAAACCAATAAAGGTATTATATCAGTGGCTTTAATTTTAAAATATTTTCAGCAGCACATGCATTTTCTGTGTGTTTAAAAGACCTTATTCCCTGTTTCTGTCCTTCCTTCCTTCCTGTGATGATAGCGCAGAAAAGTTGTTTTCACTTACAAAATTAAAAATGACAGATTTAAAAAGTTTTCAAATGTGTAATCGCTTATTTCATCTGATCTTCATTATTACCATTATCTAGTTTCTGATTCCAGCACCTCTTGAGTTGTAACCTAACACATTCAGAAGTTGTGATATGTCATAGAAATACTATGGCGTCTGTTACAAATCACAGGTGTGAAGTCACAGACTTGGATTCACTTCAATAGACGTTAACCAAAAAGAAATAAGAATCACCACTGCAGTTAAAAAATTGCTCTCCTGCTGCTCCTTTCAGTAGTTAGTATACAACATAGCTTTTAACTGCAGGAGTTCTTAATCCAGTAATAATCTCAGCTAGTCCCATCTATTTCAAAGGTCTCTGTAGACGCAGACAAATAAAAGAGAGAATTCCTTTTTACATTAAAAGAAACACTCTACTCCCCTCATCTCCTTTTCTCTCTCGGGGACTATCCTTCTCTTGGCTGTTACACACAAATGAATCTTTCAATGTGTTTGCTATTTTTTTGTTATATTTTTCAACCGAACAAATCACCTTGCAGTTAAAGCTGTTCTCTGTTCTCACTCAGACTCCGCACTCTCATATGGCCGTGACACTCTCCACTGATCAAGGGAATAAAGCCTGCAGGCTTCAGAACCAGGGGTTCTATAAAGTGCTCATCACTAGGTCACATCTAAAACTTCATTTTTTTGTGATTCATTTAATCGTGGTGCAGAAATTAACCCTTCAGCCATTTAATTATTTGCATCCCCTTGCTCTGAATTCTTGTCAGCCTGTCGAGACTGAGGAATCACCATGCAGCAGACTGCAAATGTGGGCTTCAGCTATGTTTTCTGATTTCTTGATATCTATCTATATCTCCTTTGCAAAATGGGACAAAAAGGGTATTGTCCACATACTGAGAAACAGGAGGAAGTTTATTTTGGAAGAGGTGATCTATTTTAATGTTTTGGACTTCTGCATTTGCCACAGATGTTCGCAGAATTTAAAAAGAAACCACAACACACAAAATGTTTGTGCAAATTACAAGTTAAAAAGAACAGCAGTTTATGTTAAATACTAAATACGTGTATATAAACCAGGAAAGCATTACATATAAATTTTCACACTTTAAAGCAAAAATAAAGATGAAAATAGCACTTTAAAACTGTGTATATAATTATCCTCAACATTTTGAGGGTATTGTCTTACATCCTCTTTCTATGCATATCTCTAGATTTCATGGGGCAATCCCCTTTCTCCCTCAAGTTTGTATAGCACCTCACATGATAAAGTATAACAACAGGGGGATTTTCTCAAAAGCTCCTTGTATGGATATGTGCAGATTTGCAATATCAGAGAACCACAAAACCACAAAGGGATTTAGAGCTGTTTTTAATTTTAGAGGAAAGTCACAGTTTAAAATGTGATAAGGAAATTATATTCCTTTGCTTAAGGACAGGAGAGCTCTGTTTGCACTCCTGGCTTTCTGAAATGCTGAATACCAGCAGCTTCCAATTATGTTGGCTGCACTGCTGGATGTTCTATGGTACTGAAAACCACTTTTAAAAGGCTTAAACACTGATTAAGAAGATTAAATTTGTTTTCCTATACTTGCAAATTTTTTCCATACAGGTGCCTGAATCTGGACTCCCAAAGGAGAGGAGTCTTCATCTGCCTGTAAGAATTTGCACTTTATATTCATTCTTTCTACCTCAATGTCCCCACTGGAAAACAAGGCTGATAAGAAGTATTTTTATGCCAAGGTAGGACTTGTTAATTAGCGACTGCAAGGCACTTGGAACCACCAAGATGGGGAGGTCCTAGAAAAACCTTTATCACTAGTGCAGATTTATTACTTCAGATCTTGAAGGCCTTAGAATACTTTCTGAAGCCAGCAGCACTGTTGAATGGACTGGGCTGTATTTCTGGTTTTGGTCACAGGGGCTGTATATGGAAAGAACCGTTCTGTATATATCAGAACCCCCTCTTTATATAAATGATTCAACCAGCTTACTGAATACCACATTTGCAACAAAATATAGAGAGAATAAGAGATACCAAAGTAATAGAAGAGCAGGAAGCTTTAAACACAAAATAGGATTATTTTCGCACTGAAGTATTCTGTTCAATTCCATTGAGTCAATCTTCCTGTTACACACGATGAACAAAAAAACCCCAAACACTAGCAGACCTGCAAGGCTTCAATGAGGTAAAGCTAGATCTTCAGTGAAGCCAGGTGACAGCCATAGTCATGAATACTACTCCCATTTTCTGAACAGAAAAGAGATAGAGGTAACCAAAAAAACCTCTCTAACTGGTTCAAAGAGCTCTGGAGGCATATTCATCTTGCTTCTACAAGTAGATGAGGGAAAGCAAATTCCCCTCATTTTCATAACTATTAGCTCAACACCCAAGTGAGAGAAAAAGAAATGAAGAATTCTATCGCTTTACTCTTATTCAGTGTCTCTGCTCTACAAAAAAAAAATAAAAGAAGGCAACAGAATAAATTAGAGTTTTGTCTCTAATCAATATTCCTGTCCTAACAGAAGAGGGCCAGAAGAATTAATACTTTCTTTAATTATCTCTTCTTTTTCCTTTATTTACTCTCCTAAGAACAGATCCATATAAAACTCCATCTCAGAAAAAAAGAAAGGGTAATGCATACGTAAAGCACGGATCAGTTATTAGTATTGTTAGTCAGTACACCCAATGATTTGCTTAGCGTCACCTAAACCAGAAAGCACTGTATGCAACAAAGACACACAAGTTTTTCAGCATTGCAGGATAATATTGCTTAAGAGCTGAAGAATGCTCGCACTGAATTCCACACTTATTACATTTAGCTTTTGCCTGCTTTTCAAATTGCATATGAAATTTTATAAAATACCTATCACTTTCTGGAAGAAAAAACTATTTACACATTAAGAATGATGTTTTGCCCAATGAAACATTGTTGCAAAAGACCTTAATCAGTGCAGTAATACTTATTAGGATCCTGTAATGATCTCTGTTTCATAAAAGGCTGAGATCTCTGCTTTCCCATTTTGCACTCCATCTGGTGAGAACATCTAAAGTCTACGGCTTCCTCAACTCTGCCAGCTTTAGAACTTCAGACCTCTTATCGTCTTATCGCACAGGAAGGAAATGACTAATTTTGTCTCAATAGCAAACTGACAGCAGATTGTGCTACCTTGAACATGCGACATCCAATCAGATTTGGTTGTAGAACACATATTATCAATAATAAACAAAGAAAATGGAAAAATCCTCCTCTACAAATAACTTAAATGATGTTTTGACGACTCTATCATTTTTCTGTGTCATTATTTTCTACCTACGAAGAAGATGCCTCTAGCTCACTCAGCAACGCACCGACTAAGCACTGTTGAGAGAGGAGCACGGTAAGAGGGTGGATTCATCTCACCAGTTCGAATTAGGCATCTGGTTTGACTTAGAAACCTAGTTCCTCTCTAGCGAATGGAAAACGGTCTGTTCAAAACTTCGTTCCACTGTTTCATACTTCTCCCTTAGAATGCCCTCTGAAGATGGGTTTCTAGCCACTACTAGTTGCTTAGGTTCCCTCTAGGGTCAATGGAGAGAGATTTGTCCCTTCAGATGGCAATGTCTACGCTGGTGATTAGATGGACATTATCCTGTTTTCCCATATTGTTTAAGAATCTGATACCCAGATTTCAGAAACTGTTAGTACTACCATTATTAAATGATAATATCTGTGAAAGTAAATGAGAAATGAGAGAGGTGAGCAATGAGCGATGGAGAAAAAAAGCTGAAGAGGAGAGAGAAAGACGAGATTTGGGGATGAAAAATGGTGAGGTCAAGGGAAGCGGAAATATAAAAAGGGAACAGGAAAAGAAAAAGAAAGTTAGAGAAAGAGGAACTCAACAGAATGAAAGTGAGGAACAGAAATGAGACAGAGATGACAACAGGAAAGGCCTTGGTAAAGGCAAAGGGAAGGAATGTGGGGCGTAAAGCTAATGAAGGGATAAATAGGGAAGGCGCTGCCGCAGATTCTGACACAGTAGAGATTAGTGTTAGTTCTGAGCATGCAAATCAAGATAATGGCACAATAATTTAAATAAATTATTTACCACAGGAATTTAGTGCATCTATTTTAAAGGATTTGCAAAGTAGCAGTGGAGGGCTGAAAGCCTGACATTTAATAAATGCTTTAATCTACACATCCTCCATCCTGTTACGCATGATGATGAGGAGGACAACAGAAATCACTGTGCTAACGTAGTACAAATATGTTTATAGAGCTGGTCTTTTTTTCTCGAGTGCAGCATTAACTACTGACATGAGCATTTCCTTTCAACTAATGTGTGCTAAGAGCCAAGATCTAAAAAAGAAGCTGTCATCCTCGGGCTGCTGAGGGCTCATGAGAATGCTGGTCCAACAAATGCTTCCGAAGTCATTACTAGGTCCCAGGTTAATTTTTTCTTGCGACCAATTCATTCAGTTTTTACAATTGATAATGAGATTCTCACTAGCTCAGGATGAGGAGGCACAGCTGGGGGCAAGCGCGTAGTCCTGTGTGATTAGGAGGAGTCCTGAATTAAAAATTCAAGTTGCCCAAACATGCAAATGGATTTGATGATCATAGGTTAGGTCCCAGTAAATGTGCGCTCACATTACAAAAACCAGCACATTCTTAGGTACAGAGAGCCAGTGTTCATGAGGGATTTGCATAGACTAAACTACATAAGAACCTGGTAAAGACAAAGATTCATTAGCTGGTACATACATATGAAACTCGCACAACCCTGGCACAGATAGCTTGATTCTCATCCATGTTATTAATACGTCACTTCTATTAATACGAGTCACATAAAACAGGAAAAGAGAAAGAAGGGTAGCTGTGCCATACAAAACTGCTACCTAGTCTGTTTATTTAAAAATTTCACACTTTCTACAAACTCCTATGTTACATGAGTTTAAAAAAAATAATAAAACACACTCAGAGAAGAAATCCTCCATGCAGCCAAATAATGATTCCTTGTAGGTGATATAGTCTCGTCCCCAAACAGTCAAAGGATAATGCAGAACACATTAGATGGGAGGACTGCACTCTAGTTTAACAATCTCCAAATTCAGCAACAACTGACAGTAAATGCATAGGCCATTCTTACAACAGAAAAGGTTACACTGCAGTCTTGAATACTGTCAGATAATCTCACTGTAATTCACCATGGCCCAAGAAAGTTTGAAAATAATGTTTCATACAGCAGGCTTTATAACACGGCAGGAAAATAAGACAGAACCCTACATTAAGAATCCTACAGTTAGTCAAAATACACAAAATACAAAGAATAAACAAATAAGAAGCCAACTCTCATAACCCTCATATAAAGATCAACCTTAACAAACAATACTACTCCAAACACATGAAAAACAACCCGCGTGCAAACTGCTTACTGCATCACAACAGCAGCATGCACTGATGATGATGAGATTATGATTCAGTTAAATGTCTTAAAATGCACTATGCAAAGGTATAATAGCTCCCCACCTAGCTCTGTGAAGACTTATCCATTCATGTCTAGCTCTTAATTGCTAACAATATATCCTGTTGGATCAACCACTGTCAGTCTCCTAAGGCTGATGACTGCTATGATTCACATATACATTTTGTTCATTTTATGTAAACGCACAACTTCACGTAGACAGATATCTATACCTCATTCCATGTTGTGACCTCTTTGTAACTATTCCTTTAAAATAGACTCTAATTTTAAAGAACAGACTGCTGTCTTGCACATGCTAGTTTGACTGTGGCTTGAAGAATGGCATACATGCTTTACGTAACAAATACCTGTAGTCTTTCCGCCTCAAAGTCACTGGAAGAAGCAAGCTTCACTCCTAGTCGCAGACTGCCATAGTCCTTGATGTTCTGCTCATTGACAAAATCCTCTGTCCTTGTAAGCTTGTTAACGCTGCATGAACGTCTCAGCCAGCAGAGCACAAAACACACAGAAGACAACTGGATGCCATTTGACAAGAAAAAGTCTGCAATAGATCACAAGCAACTTGGCCTAGGAAGGACAAAACCTCACCAGGAATCAGCAGCAGCTTGCTATTTTACTGCTGGAAATTAGAATTCTCCTTTCACATGGAAACTTTTATATATTTTTTTCCCCCACTTATGCTTTCTGGTCACCTCCTCTTTATCTTGCTCTGTGTCCTCTCTCTTCTTGTACCAGTGTTGCGGGACTGTGTCACGTAGCTCCGGAAACATACACCCACCATCCTCTCTCTCAAACTTACTGGCTATATATAGTAGACAGAGAGGTGCTGGGGGCTGCTTTACTTCCCTTTTCTTCTGAACAGAGGTTGTGGGTAACTTTCAAATACGACACAATTGCAGAGGAAAGTCTTAGAGGAAGTGTTCTCATAGCCACAGAGCGCTGTGTGCTCTGGAGGGAGCAGGAGAGACCTCAAAGAGGTCCTCCTGTCCTGCAGATAATGCAGCTGGGGTTCATTAACAATTCCATGTCACCAAAGAAGCCTCGCTGTAGGGCCTGCGATGAAGGGCAGGAAAGGAACCTCTGGAAAACGGAAAGACAATTCGCTTTCCATCCTGCAGGAGGGCTCCTTTAAATCACTTCTATAGCAATTTAAAGCAAAAATTGTCTGATTCTTTACTTAACGGCACTGTACTTTATTTCTGTAAGCAGTAACCTCTCTATGACCTTGTCTTGCTGCCTTGAGGAAGAGATAATACCAAACACTTGGCAATTCTATAATTCCTATCTTCAAAGCATTGCAAGGACGAATTGAGTATCTTCTGTTGCTTTCTCCATAACCAAGTCCATTGGTCTGACAATATAGAATAAAATGCTGTAAAGCTTTCATGTGGAAATTCTTCTTTCCTGGAAGAATTAACTAACTGTTGGAAGAGACTAAACTCTGTTCTCATCAGGAAACTCTGGCCAGTTCAGGTCATGGTTAACATGTATCTTCTGAAAAGACGGATGAAGCAAAGTACTAAAATAGCAAGAAATCTGACTGTCCATCTTCACCTGAGTGTGGTTCTTGAGTCAACAGAAGTAGTATGAAAATTTTATTGAATTCTCTGCTGACTGTGGAAATAAATATTTGTGGAAATAGCAACTGTAAAGTGACGCCAGAATTACACTTCATCCATGAGCACCCCAGTCTTTAAGCACAGGCGGCTGCTGTTAAACCAGCAGCTACAAACAATATTACAAAAGCAAGATTTGCAGGGTTACATGCACCCAAATCCTGATCTTTAGGAGAAGACATATAACAGCACAGAGGGCGGTAAAGGCATCACAACCAGCTAAAAGTCAGTGGAAGTTTTGTTTTATTCTCCTAACTTATGCCCTGAAGCATAACAATTCCTTAGGTGCTATCTGCATTAACTGCACCTCACAGCATAACCTATCACAAGCTAACAACAAAAGCATTTGCGGAATGTGCAGAAAAGCATTTGTTTTAAATGCAGTGTTGTATTTATGTATGAAGTAAGGTTACATGCAATATGAGCACTAGTAAGTGGCTCCCACATGTGAGAATTGATTTCCCCTATTTCTCATTCCTGCTGAAGGGCACAACTCATAATTAGGGTCAGATTTTCGAAGAGCGTAGGTGGCGTTTAGGCATCAAAATAAATGGCTAGATTTTTGCAAGACTTGCCTCAGAGTGTGGGATAAGATAGCGTTATGAATCACAGAGCTGCTGAGTGTTAAGCCCTTTTAAAAATCAGGTCTTTCTTACATGCTTAAATTGAAGCTGAGCTCTTTCAAAAATCTTTTCTCAACTGGAGCATTCTTCAAATGCTAATTGTTTCAAAAATGGGCCTTGAAAGCTTTGTGAGGTGCTGATTTTTACACGAATAGGACACTGCTCTATATAGCACCTATAAAACTGTCTGGCAGCAGTACTTAAGCAGTTCTGATTCTCCAGTATTGTATAAACCCTCCAGCAGCGCACATCCCACAGGGAAGAGGGCAGACGTTGTGTGTCAGCGCTCACCTGTGTTAATTCTAACGCCTCTGAGTTCACGAAATAACTATTTTGCCAGCTAACAGGTGATGGTAAACACTGCTGACGCATC
Organism: Anarhynchus alexandrinus; assembly: GCA_008711295.1. Lineage (NCBI taxonomy): Eukaryota > Metazoa > Chordata > Aves > Charadriiformes > Charadriidae > Anarhynchus > Anarhynchus alexandrinus. The sequence goes on along the minus strand of VUYV01000163.1, from coordinate 719,620 downwards.
AATCTCTTTTCAGCACATTGTCTCCAACTACAATTGAGATTTTAAGAATTAGATGACATTTTAAGCTTTGAAGCCTCTGAGACATAATAAGAGAAGAGTTCTTTCTACATGACTAACAATATTTCTTTCTGTGAGGAACAAAAACAAAATTATTTTTCTTATGCTCAAAAATTAATACAGTGGAGAAACTATATGAGGTTTTAGATTAGACTTTCCTTCCATCATTATTTGCTCTATTTATCTTTTTTTTTCACAGCCGGTAAGTTCAGCCTTGCAGAATCCATACTGCTGACTCAGCTAACTGAGCCAAAACTCATAAAAATCTATTTTAAAAAGGTCCAATGATTTTATTTTCTAATCGTAAATATGAAATTTAATTAGCATCTCATTTCTAACGAAGTCACCACGGAAGACGAGACTGAGGAATTAGGCACAGGGATGGAACATCAAGCGTAAAACAAAACAACGGTTACACAGGAGCCAGTTTAACTCCTGCTTTCCCCCACTCAGCTTTCACAACTTTTAAGAATTGTGTGCTGTGTTCACAGGTTTCCTTCTTTGATGGCAACGCCCTTCTATCTGCTCTGGCAGTAATTACTCTAGCATGATATAGCATCATGCAAAATACAAAGTAACAGCAGATAAGGTTCACTCTGGGTTAGAAACAGAAGCAAGACAGAGCAAGCTGGATCTGAATTCGAAATCCTATTTTGTCATAGGCTACTCGAGTCAGTGTTTCAAATCCTATAAAAGCAACACACTCATCAACTGGGAAAAGAATTCATATTATTCTCCAGGGTACTGCAAACATCAGAAAGATTAAAGGCATTTTTTAAAGGAAGCATATGGAGAATGTTAAAAGCCTCTTTAAAATAGGAAATGTGTCCAGCCTTTTCATTATCAGCATTCCTAGAATGCGCCATCCTAGGCTGACATCAGCACTGATGTCAGCATTACTGGGTGAAATTCTGTCTACTGTGAGCTACCTCTACTATCTTCCCTCTGGAGTTCTTGAGAGGACAGGAGCTCTTGATCGGTCTTTGCCCACCCGTGCGGGTACGAGAAGGTTCCAGGATACATTGCCCTGCACAGCAGCACCTGAGGTGAAGGCAGGGACAGCCGTTCTTCTACTGTTGCTCCACGAGGTGTCTCGGTGAGGGAGCACAAAATACAGAACATCACAGAAGAGAGGACTCGGTGAGAAGTGGGCAAGTACTGTGGGAGAGCTCTGAAAGGGCTGATGAACTACAGTAACCACAAAGCTGTACTTTCTCCTTATAGTCACTCTGAAATTGTTCATAGCAAGTTAGTGTGGGAGGAAATGTTTACAGGACCTGTCCTGAGAGCAAGCAATTATTAATAATTCCTGGATTGCTAGAAAAGCTCTTGGAGTAACTGTGTGTGGGCATGCCCCTTGGTTGCTGTCAATGACAACATTCTCTAGGGTAAAAAGGGCTTTATTAGTGCTGGTTACTTATGGGTCATGGTTTGGGCCAGGCTGGCCACTGAAACTGAAAAGTGGGCAACGTTTTCATTCTTGTACACTCACTGATGTGACTTGAAAGCTGTAAATATCCAAGCACGTGGTTGCAGCATTGTAAAAATTTACTGCTTTGCAACATGGCAAAACCAGCTCTTCTTCATTATCAGTAACGGAAAGCAGAGGTTATACATCAAGCAATGTTCTATGTAATAAGGCAGGAGCAACTTGGGGACAGTGAAGCTTTCTTGGACACTGTCAGAGTCATTTTCTCTTGATGATCTCATAATGCTTTAAAAGTACTGTTCAGTTTTCAGGGCAGCTGCCAATAGAGCAGTACTTTCATACCAGTTGTAAGGATCAGCAGACGGAGCGGGTAGATGACGCTCATGTACCCACACTGCCATACCAAGGGCACAATCATCAGCATCATCTGATCATCAGCTGTCCTGCTCCACCTAGAGCATCTCCCTCCATCTGCAAGCCTCCCAGTAGAAGCAACAGCCTATATTCTGATGAAAAGCAGCAAGAATTCTCTTTAGGAACAGTTCATTTTCCAGATTCTGTCTTCACTCTCCTCCTTGCATACAGCAGGAAAAATGTTGGCTCTGAGAAAGGGAAAATATGGAAGGAGAACCATATACCTGATTTTGAGATCCTGACCATTTCTCTCCCCTAGAATTAGCCCTTCCTGGCCTCGTATCCCTGCCTGCTTGAAAGTAAGGAAACTGTGAGAAGGAAGACTGGTATTTCACCTTTCTAGCATTCATGTTCTTTAAATTCTTCATGTTATATTAAAAATCATGGTAAAAATTGCAAAAAGGGACCAATATACCTATGTCCTGTTTTCAAAAGTGATAAAAATACCCAGGAGCCTATGTTCTCATTAACAGATATGAGATTAGGGATTCAATTCTGACAACTTTTTGAGTTTAACAACTTTTGGAAACCATAAGAGAAGTCCTCAGCCTAATCCTGGCTGCTCATTCCTGCTTTTCGATGGGGGGAGGTGGTCCAGTGGTAAAAAAATACTTTTTTGCATGGTTAAGTTTCAGCTGGATCAGTTCATCATCCAGCTCACCACACGACCCTGCAAATGCTTGTGTCCATAGGGCACAAAAGGTAATGCAAAAGCAGCAACAAGTAGCCAAAGACAGGTCTTCCGCAGGGTTGCTGCTGGATGCGTAACCAAAGTCTCGGAGGCAGAAGCCATTCAGGCATTTTTGGAACGCTGTCCCCTGTAACTCAGAGAGTCAGCAGTTGCAATGAATCTGATCAAAGAGCAGAGATACTGCAACATTCAGCCAGTGCTTCCTTGTACTGTTCCACAAATTCAACAATTTTTTAATCACTAGGAAATAGAAGTCTTATCGGAAAAATAAAACTCAGCAAAGTTTTAAAATAAAATTTGGCAAAGCTTTAATTGCAGTGCGTCAGAATCTGACCTCAAAAAGTACAAAGAAACAAAGAATGTCCGTTGGAAATAGAATTCTGTCTCTTGCTCTCCTCTGATAACGTTTACTCAAAATGCAAGGCCAAAAATATCAAAAGTCGCTACCAATTTTTATTTTGCCCAACTTCATACACATCAGGACAATTTAACATTGCTGTTACACTATCACTCACTTGGACTAGCAAACAGCCGCAACCCAGAGACGTTATCATCAAGACTGACTTGGGAAACTGCACATTTTCTTAGCAGTTGCTGAGGTGAATGGTGGAGTTGCGGTGAGCTGGGTGAGGGCTACCAACCCGCTTCAAACAACTAATACGCACAGTCCCCGGTATCTCCAGGGGAGTGGGGATGGCAATCTCTGTAAATCATTCCAAATTTCTGTCCGGTCCAAATTTCTGGAATAACTCTTTATGTTTCTTTCTAATATTTACGATGCCACTCAGCCTAGCAAGGAAAAAAAGGAATTAAACTTTCTCACTCCACAGTTCGAGGATTTGAAATGGATAATTCTGGTAAAACATATTTTTAAAGGATAAAGCAAGTTTAAAGCAATAACCGTGTTCTACTTTTGAATTGTTATATGCAAACTTTTAGCACTTGGCCAAAAAATTTCGCTGTTCCTTTTCAGGACAGAATGGTCCAGCTGGTGGCTCATTACCCACATCCAGCCATCAGAAGGTGCTCACTCAGTTCACCACGTTTTTCTCTGGAGGAAACGAGGATTGCTGGTTTGGGCAACAGACATCTGCACATCTCCTCTTGGTCTTGTGTAAGGCCAAATTCACGGCAGAATGACTTTCTGGTCCGAACTATGGAGTTCACTGCTTCCACGTGAGGGGAGGAAGACAGTGGGAAGTAGCCCACTTCCAGACACATACTGCGGAATGCCAGAAGCGGCACTGCACAGCCCACTGAGTCTGATGCTCTGACCTGACTCTTTACACCGGCTCTACACGCAGGACCAGAGGATCAGTACCAGACCACCAAACTCACCACGACAACCTGTCCTACCACAGCCAGCTGTATGTGTTACGCATTCTCCACCAGAGAAAAGAAGTGGAAGAATGTCCGAGATGAAAATATGACTTTGTCAGCGAGGTTTAGCAACCTTGCTAAAGCAACACGGCCTCTCTCTGCCTTCCCTTTGATTTTTGATTTTTTCCTTTGCTGTGTTTGATGCACTGCTTCATTTCCCTGAGCATCAGTCACAAACCGGAGGTCACAGATACCCTCGGCTCTAAAGCATGCTGCATAGAGAGAAGTCTGTTAGTTATCTTCACTTACCTGACGAAACTACCGTATATGGGATGGTAATCAGAATCAGAGAGGAAGAGGAAAGGGGATATTAAACAAGACAAGTGAGGCGAGTCAAACAAACAGGTCAGACTGAAGGTATAGAGGATTTGGGACGTCCTGTGAGGACCAAAATAGCAGTAACAAACCACCCTCTGCCTTTTCTCACGTTCTTTCCTCGCAGTAGTTGAATGTTCAAATCATCTTTGCTGTTCCCAATTCCTTTGTGCAGAGACTGTACTTAGTGCTGATGCACTGATGTTGTGCTGATGCTGTGCACTGATGCTGATGCTGTGCTGATGGCATTAGCTATTTCATAGGTTTGCATCCAATATTTCTAATACTATCCTGCTCAAATAGCTTTGGATTTATGCACTATTATTGTGCTATAATGATGCAATTGCAAGGAGTTTGCATTCTTCTGCATTGCAGAAAGTGCTACAACATATTAGGAGCTTGTCATTAAATTCACAGCTTCAAAGTGGCATGCACATTCTGACCACTTCTGTTAGACCTTTGACCTTCTAGTTATTCTTTGCAGGTGAGAAAGTTCAGTCCTTCCTGATCCCCAATTCTCACACGGCTTCTAAAGGAACTCTGGAGGCAGAGACCGCCCTCCCAGGTGTGCAGCCGCAGCTGTTCAGTGAGTCAGTGACGGTGTTGCTGTCGAGAGCGTTTAATCCAGCAAAACTGCCTGGATACTGCTCTCACGACGGATGTGGGCAAGTCACAAAAACACCATCCTGCAGTGTAACACTCCATAGGAAAATGCCCAAGTCTCATTTTTCCTTCAGACCACAGACTTGCAGATTTTTTTAAAAAAAAACTGATTCAGTGTTTCCAGGCTTACAGGAAATGTGATACTCCTTCACTTTTTCTAACAACTAAAGCAGAAGAAAAACACACTTTTCTGTCCTAACATACAAGTTTAAATATTTTTTTTGTTTCATACCACATTGATATCTTTCCTGGCATAAATTGCAAAAATGAGAGAATAAAAGACAGAAGGAAATTAAACCTTCTACAATAAAACATGCTAGCCTTGGGTCTTCCTGAAAAATAGGTAACTCGAAATATGGGAATATGTTACTGGAAGGATGAAACACACCCAAAATCTTCTTAAACAATTGAGGCTTATTCTGACTTGTTTTGGCAGGAGCTGTGAAGGAAGACTAGCAGTGTAGTAGCAGAGGAGAGTCTTATCTTAAGCTTGGGTTTTTTTACCAGGAGAATATCAGCTCAGCAAGAGTAAAGAAGGTGGAAAAAGCTTACGAAATTTTGTATTTTCAGTCAGCGCAAGTCATTGGTGAAATGAGTTTGATGATCTCACGAACTATGTCATTATAAACTATGAAAAATGTGGAACAACTACCTTGACATGGCGCTCAGGGACATGGTTTAGTGGTGGACTTGGTAGTGCCAGGTCAACGGTTGGACTTGATGATCTTAAAGATCTTTTCCAACTTAAATGATTCTGTGATTCAAAAAGAGCCAAGAAACAGAGATGCAGGCAGCAGCTGCTGCATAGACACTGTGACTTGTTCTTGTAAAAGAGTGGGATGCACCAGTAGACGTTGGAGAGGATCCATGCAAGATTGCAACCAGGGAGGAAACATTCTTTTAAACACACGGTTCAGGCAACAGACCAGTTTGGTCAGTGAATGGTAAGTGTCACTGGTATTTTAATTGGGATGTTAAAAGCCAAAAGCTTTCAAATTATCTTATAAATGTGATAATCTTTCAGTTGATGATGAAGGAGAAAAGATTCAACCACCAGTTGCACTGTAGTTCGGAAATGAAGTGTATTTGGTGTAATCTTTAGAAAAAGAGATGAAGCAACCTGTGGGTGTTTTCCCAGTTTGCTCAGGATTCAGAACTCAGAGAGGGAAACATTTGAAAGATTTCTTTATTGGTGTTTCAAACCCTGGAGGAAGTTTCTTTTGTGCTTAAATATATTAAATGTGTGTAACAACCTATTAAGCGTACTCATACTGATTTCAAGTATGAGCACAGCTAGATTAGAAATGTTTATACACATATAGAGCTGTAAAAAATGAAGTGGAAACAATCCATTAACTGCTAATGATAACTATATATGTACTGCGAGCATACAGCTTTTTCTGCATTCAAATGGAAAAAAAAATCCTTATCCCATTTTCAACAGAAACCCTATGTTAAATTTACTCTTCAGCGCCTCAACTACAACCTGAGGAAAATTTGCCAGCAAACAACCGGGGCTCAGGAGGCCAGTGGGAATCCTTTCACTGGTTACAAGGGAGTGGTATTCCTCCCCTGAACTACAGAAACCAGGGCAGACTATCAGACTTGGGCAAATAACAAGTATCTTTGTGTAAGGCCAAAGTGGCCTCAGGGACCAGAACAAATATATCCGTTAACACTACGCAACATTACTTTACACAGACAAATTCACTGAGGCAACAATTACTCCAAATAGTATCACATACACAGCTGTATATACATTTATCCTTTTGACAAAAGCAGAATGTTATAGCATTTCATTTGACATTTCTGATAGATTTCCAGTGAGATTTGACAAATTTCTCTTTCCTCTTGAGTTGCTAAACAGATTCACTGAAGTAGACAGCATTAGAAAGTAATGTCCCATCCAGCACTGAAGATAAAATAGGTTTTGCGGGACTAACATAACAAGAATATTCTCTTCGCTACATGTTCAGCAGTGATAGCAGACAATGCACAACACGTTGCCAACCTTTGGTGTCATTAGTAACGTACTTTTATGAGCTGTGGAACCACCCCCCCCACCCCCCCCCCCCCCCCCCCCCCGTGTTTGCCTTTTGTATAAAAAAGTACAAAAGCCTTACCCACTGGTAAAATGTTACATGCACCCCCTGTAGATCATTAAGCAGGTGAATTCACAGTACTCACAAACTATCACCATTCCTAGAGCCCAAATATTTGGCAGAAGATTATGAAGGAAAAGAGATATTCAAAATTAAAGTGCAGAAAAGACCTTTACGTTTAACTAAAGTCAGTGTGAAAACCTCCAGCCATGGAGTAATCCACTGCCCACAGTTGGGACACACCATGACGGGGTACACGGCAGATCTGCTGTTTTGTCAAATTACACTTGAAACAGACTGGCACCATATTCTCCTTTTGCCTGAAAGGAGCAAAAGTGAGAGGGTAATATAGGGAGAGAATACTGACTAAATAAGTAGAGAGAAAGAAGCTTTTATCACTCGTTGGATGTGTGCCACAGAGACCAATTATATATATTTGACAGCAACCATTATAATTGCAGAGTCCTTGAACAAATCACAAGCAGAAAGGTTACCTTCCCCAAAATGTTCATTGCCATTAAATAACTGACCCAGACTAGAGGGTGAAGGCAGCACTTAAGAGAGAGTTTGGGGGAAGGGAGGAGATGGAGAATCTTATTACGTGTACACCTGAGAAAACCCCATCATTTGCTCTGAAAAAGGAATTGCAGATTCACTGCAGATACTGTATTCTCAGCAAAGCGGACAGTGTTCTGAGAATGCAAATCCTACAGACAGCAGTGACAAAACAGCCAAGACAAAAATAATTTCTCACTATCAGTGGCAAAACTTGACTAAACTTGGTGAGGTTTATGGTTTTACCCTCCAGTTTGAAAGTCACAACACCTGGTCCCATGTTCCTTGTTCTTTTAAGTTTAGATTGTGATGGAGGCTACTTACAAAGAAAGCTGCCATAGGTCAAGTTCCACCATCAGTTACACAACCTTAATGACCACATCTAAGCGAAACATTCATATTTCATGAAACATGCATTTCAATATCAAAGAGGGAGTTGAGACATCTGCTAATAAGGGGGTAGCTTGTTCTCTCTCAATAATATAGGCATAATATTGGGAGAAATAAGGATCTCTATAAATTTCATCCTCTGTGAGCAATCATTCTATATATCTGATTAAAAATTTCATCAAGCAACCATACATAAACCAAGGTCATTTAGTATATCGCATTCAGATTTCTTCAGCATATCCCAGTTATTTGGGATACATCCTTCTAGAGAAGGTTCAAATTGCTTTTAATTTTAACAGATACATGCAGTCAGATGGTTCTCTTTGCACCCATGTTGAAAGTTTATTTTTCTCTTAATTCAGAGTTAAGTCTAATTGGGAGTAACTATTTGCATAAGAACAGGGAGTCAAACATGTGGCTCTGAATTTCTGGTCTGGGGTTAGCCCTCTCGATATAGCAATTTGCTGGGTAGGATGGAAAGTTTCCAGGCTCTTTCCAGCTGTAATTTCTCCTCTGCCAGACACATGACTCAAGAAACTAGACAGACATGCACACAAAAGGTTTTCTGGCTCCAGGTCCCCTTGCAACTGTCACAACCCAACTTCGACAATGCCCATTTTTAACTCAACATACAGCAAACTATCATGATGAAAAAGAAAAAGGAGGGAGGGGGAGAGAGAGAGAGAAGAGATGTTGTCTCAGCCAATTTATTTCTGGGAGATATCAAGGCCTTACAAAAAGAACCAGTAATGGGGGCACAGAATACTGAAAAAACAAAGCACAAAATCACCATACAAGTTTTGCAGAATGACTAAAAGGAACACAAGTACTTTTCACATCACAAGATGAGTTGTAACAGAGTAAGAAAGAGTCATATTAGACCTGTATGTATAAAATGAACATCTCTTGGTTTATTGTTCTAGGCTTGTGGGCTTTTTGCAAGATCCAGAAGACAAAGATATTTTAATGTACCTGCTTCTGTATTCAGAAGAGAATGCTCACAGCTCAAATGCCACAGTTTGCTAGCTCTGAATCAGAAAGGATATATTATAATTGCAAACATAAAATTTAAGCTCCTTTCACTTATAAGGAGATGGACAATTTGAGAGAGCAGGACAGATCGCTAAGAGAATTCTCCCACATAATAATTCTCTTATTAATTCAGCTGAGCTTAATAAGTGATCCTTATTCAGTCCCCAAAAGCCCGCATCAGAACATTCCTAGAAATAAATCTGCAGTCTCAGTAGTCCTGCTTAAGAAGGTGAGGCTAAAAGGCTTCATCAAAGAAATGTACTTATTTGTCATATCTGGTTCAAAGCTTACAAACTTAAGCAAGGAGTAATACCAGATTTTGTCCTTGGATGCAGTTTTTGGCCATGCCTGATCTTGGTGACTCACCAATATATCTGATATAAAATAAATGAGCTGTTTCCAGATCCTAGGAGCAAAGTTACTCCCACTACAGCATTAGAGCTGAGAACCTCTACCTATGAGATCTGGAATCCCATAGGAATCAACAGGACAAAAACTACACCAGTGTCAGACCAGAAATTTTGTTGTGGGGCAGGAAGTTTAAAACTTTATTAAGTTTAGTAAAAGGGTGTTCTGGTTTCAGCCGGGAAAGAGTTAATTTTCTTTTCTAGTTATTGCTGTGAAAGGAATGTCAATAATGCATATTGTTTTAGTTGTTGCTAACTGTTGGTTATACTTTCCAAGGACTCTTTTCAGCTTCCCATAGAAGATGAGAAGGAGCACAGACCGAACAATGGAATGGCCAATGCAATATTCCGTACCACAGAATGTCATGTTCAGTATATAAATGGGGGTTGGCCGGGGTGGGGGCTGGAATCCCCGATCACTGCTTGGGAAGGAACCAATTCACTGGGTCGTGAGAGTGACTTGTGTCTTCATTATTATTATTATTTTATTTATTTATTTATTTATTTCTCCTTTTCTGTTATTGTTCTATTAAACTGCCTTTATCTCAACCCAGGAGGTTTTTTCTTCCCCCTCCTTTTCTGCCTCTTCTCCCTGCCTTCTGGGAGAAGGGGGAGAACTGTGTGAGCGACTGCATGGTCCTAGCTGCTGGCTGGGATTAAACCGCGACAAAAGGCTCATGATGAACTAGAACTATTTTTACAGTTTTCTAAAGACATTTTGGATTGTGCTCTCCCATTTTTTCATCTACCTTCAGTCCCATCACTACGCTCTTAATCTGCTGCAGGCTGCATATTCTGCAAAGGAAAAAGGAGCTGAGAGGCTGTAATACTTCCTCCAGTTCCCCTACAGGTACTCAGTGGGGATGCTCAGACAGCAGAGAGTAAGACCATCTGCATCAGTAGTTCCTCCCGATATGAATGCAACATCAAGATAACAACAGATAGAGAAACCTGGTGGAGAGTTGCGGTAAGGACTTAGGAAGGAGTGGGATGATAGAAAGAGAAGGAATAGAATATACAAAGTCAGGGGAGGCTGTATTTGTGAGTGGAGAGGAAGCTATGGTGTATTATAGGTGTTAGAAAATTCTGTTTGTGAGACAGAAAGAAACAGAGAGACAGGATGACAGCGGTTATTTGTTGTGAATGACTAAATATGAGTCTGAGAATTGGAAGGAAGCTGTGCAACTACAGAAGTCTTGTACTTGGGGATGCATCCCCAAATCTGGCATATGTACATGAAAGTGGCAGACGTGGAAACAGCATGTGTGTGCAAGGACAGCCCAGTAGAGAGGCAACACCACTGTGTGTGCAAACTGAACCTCGCAGGGCAGCTGTCTATGCTGTGTACACAGAAAGCAGGGGGAGCAGGAAGCAGGAGTGCGTGCAAGAAGCTAGAGGAGCGATGGGAAAGGGGAACACAAGGCAGAGAGGGAACTGACAGAGGGGAAGGAGAGAAAGATTAAGAACATGGGGGAGGATGTACAGTCTTGCACAGGCAAGAAAGAGAAGGCGGAGGGAAAGGAAAGGAACAAACAAGGGGAACATTTGTCACACAGAAAATATGCTTGATGAAAAACAGGCATAAAAAGATAGTGAAAAAGATAGTAAGAGAAAAAGATAGTGAAAAAGATAGTAAGAGATACATTAGGGTTGAGAAAAGAATAAAGGAAGTGAGAAGAACAAATTCAAAGATAAAAAAAAAAAAAACAAAGCAGAAAGATTTTACTAGTTAACAGAAAGCATAAATCCCCAGTGAAGAGATTTACAGAAAAAGCCAGGGCACAAGACACCATGGGGAGAACCAGAAATTCCCTGGAGACCAGTGCTGATGTTCAGTCCTTTCATCTCCTGTCTCTAGACCTCCATTTCAACTCTCCTGCCCAGTGCATGCTTTCTTTAAGAACCCGTTTGCACCTCCCGCTACAGCCCGCTCACCTCGCTGAACCCTGGGATCCAACTATCGGCGCGCACAAAGTACAACAAGACCTGTGGAGGGCAAGGAAGGCGCGAACGCAATCATTTTCAAAGAAACCTACTCTTGAAAATGAACACAAAAAAGGTGAAAGGCGAAAGTGGAACTTGTAGCGATGAGAGTGGAGTGCTGTCCCAGCCAGCAGTGAGGTGGAGCTGATCTGACAGCTGCTCTCCTTACCTTGGGTGCTCATGAGTGACCGGGCTGTCTCGCTGCAGCTGCTGCAAGCTGAAACTCCCTACGTCTCCTCCATGCAATCATCAGTGTCTCTCCAGGAGGCTTGGAGAGGTTATTTGTGCTCAGCAGCTGTTGAAAAGTAAAGGAAACACAAGGATCAAAACGTCTGCTGGCCCCTAAAGTGCCCAAAGCTGAGGGAGAATCGGAAATGAAGGAAGCAAGTGCACTGGTGTCAGAACGAGCAAAGAGCGACACAGAAAGTAAGAAAAAGTGTGTCAGAGGCTGGGAGGGGCGGAGAAGGAAAATGCAAAGATCTGACAGGAAATCAGACTATAAATCTGCTTAGGGTTTAAAAAAAACACATTTCTGCTCCCCAGCGATACAGCCTGTTTGCAAATGACTCTGCATGCAGGTGACAGCAGGGCCCTGAAGTACCACCGTAAGCAAATAAAGAGGCACTTTTGCCCCTTCCCCAGGAAGAACAGTGGGCAGAGTCGGCGGCAGCAGCACAAACGACTGGCTCAGACAGAAAAAACAGGCTGTCTCCGCTGCCTCCTGGCTAGTTCTCCAGACTTTCCACGCCTGTTTCCCTCAGGCAAAAGGGGACATGCTGGATGCCAGCCTTGCCGGTGCTGTGCCTCTGCAACCACAAAGCAGCAGCCTTTGCTTCTCGGTGCCCATGCTGGCTAGAAAGCAGGCAGGAAAGAAAAAAGAAAGGACTGAACAAAACAGAGTTTCAAGAACAACAGTTCCAGGCAGAAGGAGTTCTGGGTTTTCCCAAGGTTTCAAAGGCTTTTCAAGAAAGCATCTATTTCATTAATAGCTGCTTTTGCTAAAAAGGTAGTCAACAGGGTTTAGTTTATGCAAGCACTAGATTATTTTACAGTCAAATGGTACTTTGAACAATATATTTTCCAAAGGGAGTCTCTGCTGACGTAAAGAAGTCACAGTCTCTTGTGTTGCTTTAATGCTGGACTCCAGGATTAAGGCCGCACGTACAAATCCCACCATTGGTGGGTCTCACTGAGGACATCTGCCTGCTGGGCTGCAAGTAGGAGCCTCCCTCCACAGGCAAGCCAACGCCAGCAAAGCCAGCCAGCCCTCTCTCTTCTTGGTCCCCCTGTCCTGCAGGACCAGGAGTCACCCCCACCACCACTAGAAACCTCCTCCAAGTGCTGCTGCCATCTTGCTCGGGGATCCTTAGCCTGAATTACTTGCATGATGCTGTGCTGGTTCTTGGTCTGCTATTGCCTATTTGAGCTCCAGGGGGGAAACAAGGCACAGATAGTGCTCCATCCCAGTCCCTCCCTGCGCTTTACCCTTTGCGCTGGGTGAACACGCACAAGTGAAGCCTCACCAGGGTCAGCACCAGGTCCTGAATATGGGAGAAGTCAGAGGAAGGACCCCTTGGAGGAAGACCCACATGTGGGTAACAGGGATGTGTGTATGTGAGGGTGACTGTCGCTAGAAGAAAGCAAATGTGTATGTATGTGCATGGGTGTGTTTTTATCTCATGAGAGAAAATAACAGAAAAAGCAGAAACACTAGGAATAATAAGCATAAGTGACCAATGAGAGATTATTTGGAATGTGGGAAGGGGAAAAGCATGATGATAGTAACGGAGTGAGAAAATCATAAAGGAAAAAATAATTGAGAATAAAGGAAAACAGAATGAATGGAAAGTAAGTATAAAAGTACAGTGGAAAAACTATCAAAGGATACAGCAGCATCAAAGCATACAGTAGCGTCAAAGGCAACAGAATGGAGGAAGTGAGACGATCAAGTGAAAAGAAGAAATGTAAGGGAGAAAATACATGGTTCAAAGTGGCATTACAATAACACTCAAAAGTGTTCTTACCAACCTGAAAACCTAAACCCCGTGAAAATCACAAGGGAGCAGAATATATTCCAGGCAGCAAAACGTGTGGGGCAGCTCTGCTCTGGTTCTCACCTTACCATTCCTGTAATTTCACATGTTTGCACCTGTACCTGGACTGACAAGGGCCTAAGTTTAGCCATAAGGACAACATTGAAAGGGATTCTGGAAGGGATTCCAGTTCTCTAAATCAAGAGCTTAAAGACCAAGGCAGGCAGGAATTTCTCTCTCCCACTGAGCAACAGTAGAAGGTGCTACGCCCCTACCGATTTTTTTCCAGTGAGGACTATGCTGTTATGTGTTACTTAAATTCTTGTGCAGCTTTACCAAAATTCACCTTTGAACAAAGTTGCAAGCTGCATGTGACACGCTGCAGGAACGCCAAAATTCTATCCGTGTGACAACTGCATGGGTGAGGTTCTGCAGTTTCGGACTGGGGGAAAGCCAAGGGACACTTGGAGAAAAACTGTGAAATATAGCTCTAAGAATTGTGGTCTACAATTATTCCATCAAAACCAATATAAGTTATTTCTGAGCCAAGCTTTCTACTGCTTTCACAGAGGAAGCTGATTTGTGCTTGCAACAGAGGAACCATTTTAAGCGCAACCAGAGAAATTAACTCTGCTGGCAGGAGGCTTTGTGGCTTCACTTCGATTTAAAAACCACAGATCTTCCACACACGGTTCCTAACCTGAAAGGAAAAACGTGCTAGAAATTCAAGTCAAAACTCACCAAGTCTGGTTATAGCTTTCTCCTTCTGTCCTTGATTCCTTTAGCAAATAGGATATCAGACAGAGTCCAGAGTCCTTGCCCTCCAGAGTCAAGCAAGGTGTTAGATATCGTTTGTTCCTGGTTCTGCTTTTGTTTTGCTTAATTTTGTAGATTACAAACAGCTTTCAAAAAGTACAATCATTGTTTTAAAGAAGAGCCCACATTTCCCAGGTCCTGAAGTGATGCCCTAGAGATGAAGCAATCATGCTTCATCATGGAGCCAGAGCAGCTTTAAGGAATCTATCACTGAAACTCAGAGGACCTAAAATTCTCCTACTCATAAAGACTTTACTGGCAAACTGAGATTAGCTGAGCAGGATCCAGTCATCAATCACAAAGCCATAAGTAACTGAGTATCAACTTCCTTTTGTAAGAATTTACAATCTTAATCCCAGTTTTCAGTTTTAAAAAATTCTCTCAAGCTATAAAAATGTTATGGTTGAGGTTACAGTTCCTAGAGGCTGGGTAGACTGAAGTGATGCATTTCATGCAATGTAAGCTTAGAAAGTAATTATGTTCTGTTAGGCAACTAGAAAATTCAAGAAAAACCAGATGCTCCACCTAAAATACAGGCATGTGGCAAAAAGCTGCAGAATTTGAATCAGGGGGTTTCCTGATCCAAATGCAGGGTCTAGGACCTTGACTGGAAGAGTTACATATCTCTTAGAGAGCAGCAACAATGGAGACTTATATACAAAATTGAAAACTAGAAAGGCATTGAAAATAAGCACTAGAAATATGGTATTGAGAAAAAGTCCAAAAAGAGCTTTCCTAAGCAGTCTGGCTGAAGAAAAGAACACTTGGAAGTTTGATTAAACTATCTTTTGTTATTTTTGACCCATTCCACTCAGGGAAGCAGAAAATTTTCCTTTTTTTTTTTTCTTGTTTTGGTAAGAAAACTGAATTGCCTCAAACCGATACATGACTTTGTCATCTATTTCTGTTTTTATAACCAAAAAAATCCACTGGAACTTTCAGTTTAGCTACCTGCCCAGTTAAGGGGTGACAATTTTTTTTTATTTTATTTTTATTATGGCTTCTCAGTCTTCTTTCATTAAACCTGGTACAGAAAACAATACATTGCACCTCTGCCTGCAAAGGAACTCCCCTCACAGGAAAGCCACCTGGCAGGCCACACCTGGTATGGTTGCTGTCTCCTTCTTTCAAAGAGACTTCAGAAAAGGAGAGCACACTCAGTTCCTTCCAATTGCTCTAATCCTGCATGATCTGAGCCCTGATGGTAAAACCTGAATAACAAGTGCATCTTAAGCCCTTTGATGGTGCTGTACCTTCCCTTCCTCCAGGCTTTTACATTGGGATCCTTGCACAAAAAAGCCAGCAAAGCTTCAAGGTTATTCTGTTATTCTCTTAGGGCGATCAAACAGCGGAGAATTGGCAGCTTAGAAATTCCTCCCCGTTGTTGCTGGCCTCCTAAGTATTTTGCTCGTAGTGACTTTCATACCATCACATTGTTATTGGGGTCTACAGGGAAAGCTTCTGTCTGTCCCACAGGAATTGTGTAAAATTTGTTGATCCAATGGAAGTTTCTCCTCGTACACCGTGACTTCCTATAGCATGCCTTTTTACAGCACTCAGGAGGGCAGGCCAGAACTCAGACACGTAGCTGCTAGATAGCTTTAAATAGTTACAGACTGAAGAGCTGGGGAAAAAAAGAAAAAATATCAGCATTTGGAAGTAGAGAAACTCTGAATCGTCCAGCTCTTAATCTGCGGTTCCTTTTCTTCTATTCCCTTCTTCTCCCAAGAGAGCCATCCCAGTCCCCGAGGAGACTGCCCTTGACTCCTTATCAGGGTAACAGTCCTGAAAATCCCTGGCTACCAGAAACGCATTTCACAAACTAGTGACTTGAGAATTAATATATTGCATTTCTCCTGCATGCCTGAGCACAGTAGAACCGTATATATTGTCAACACAAGCCCTCCAACTCTTCAGAGCAAAGAAACAGAAGTATTAAATATTTTCCACGTTTTACATATTTTATATTATCAGCCTTGCTCAACTATCCTTAGAGACTATCACTCTTACTTATAGATGCTCACAATTTATCATTTTTCTCTGGAGATCTGACTTCCAGAACAGAAGCATTTCCCTACTCAATTCACCAGCCTGTGGATAAGCAGCTGTTAGTGTTCATCTGCCTTTTCCAGGCATTAACATCAAAAATGCCCCTTGATCTTAAAAAGCGACACACAACAGGGTTTCTTTAACACCTTTGGGGGTAATGGTTTAAATCCAGGAGGGAAATGTTCTCATCTATAGGTTTATGATACACATTTAAACAGTGTTTCAATTGCCTGAACTATGAAATAAGACGACAGCCAAACATATATCAGTGGGGAACAGATCGTATAAAAGTCTCTCTTTCGTTTGACAGTGTTGGGGCTTACGTATTTTTGCACAAAATGTACAGTCTCTGTCGAGCTCAACGGTATTATGGGATTTATCTGTCTGTGTCAGCCATTAGCATATTCACCCTCCTTTTTATGAAAAAGTTAGGTTCCAGTCTATCCCAGGAGCTGGGTTGACAGCCCACAGCAGAGTGGGCAGTGCCTGGCCGAAGGACCAGCCCTCCTCTGAACCAAAGAACCCGCATCTATTCTGCCTCTCCTCGGGGCCAAAGGGAAGGAAGGTCCCGACTCCCTGGCTCTCTTGCCAGAAAAGTCAGAGTTAATTTAGGGGTTGCTCCAACCATTCTCTTTTCATTATACATATATTATTCATCAAAACTGGGTATGACCTATAGCTCAGGTCCTTGTGCTCTTAATTATACGTCCATAGGGTTTAAAATCCAAGGATCTTTAAACTTTTCAGACAAATGATGCACTTTCACAGCAACCAATGAGTTAAGCATTTGCATCCATACCCATACTCAACAGATGATGAGATGAAGTACTGGGGAGATAAGAAAAGAATATTTATTCTCCCTTAAAAGCAACAGAAATACAGTTTTCTTCACATAGTTCAATTTTTAAAAAATTCTTATGGACTATTTAAAAAAATGGAAAAAGTTAAAAAATCAAGGCAGAGGCATATCATTTTTTGTTAAAATAAAGAGG
This sequence comes from Anarhynchus alexandrinus, assembly GCA_008711295.1. Taxonomy (NCBI): domain Eukaryota; kingdom Metazoa; phylum Chordata; class Aves; order Charadriiformes; family Charadriidae; genus Anarhynchus; species Anarhynchus alexandrinus. The sequence goes on along the minus strand of VUYV01000163.1, from coordinate 702,312 downwards.
GACAGGAGGGAATCTAATCACTATTACTGAAAATAAAAACTTCAACAGAGTTCAGATCATTGTCACTAGAAAATACACTGAAAAAAATAATTTTAGTTCAACAACTTTTGTTAAAAAATTTTCTAAATAAATTAATCAGTGTTATCTCATCAGAGATCAGAGTTATCTCATCTTTTGCTTAAAGCACAAGGGCATCTTTCCCCACTTCTGCAATAGTAGCATTGTCAATACGTATTCTGATTATTAGACTGTGAAGGATTTAACGTATCTGGAATCTGAAGGATAATCTAGCAAACCTGAAATTTAGTAGATGCAAGGAGAGGTGAGATGCTTATTCTTGTTTGTTTGTTTTAAACTGGAAGGTTTCTTGTCTTCTTTATAGGTCAACATTTATTCTAATTAAAAATGTACACATATTTTTAATAGAGACAAATTGAAAACTACTGCAGAGATTTAATAGCTTGCATTCTTCAACATTTACTCCCTTTTTATTCTGTACAGCTTCTTCAAAGGTGAAAAGGAGGAAAACTTGTGCTCAGTGCTGTGCTCAGAGAGACAATATACCTCACAGAAAAAATAATATTAGGGTTAATTAATAATATAAATGATGCAATATCTAAACCAAGAGATATATATCAATCTACATAGTTTGAATGGTAAGGGAGTATTTTCCATAGTTTAAATATCCAGTGAACACAGCACAGACCTGGAACTTTAGCACTTTTAAACTTCCATTACAGATCTTATACAGACATCCTCTGTGATTCACATAAACTAAGAGTGCTTCGCTTTCCTCATTTGTGAAGAGAACCACAGCATCTTTGGACTTGAAACTGTGATATAAATGAGATGTGTCAAAACCAGAACAAGACCCTCCCCCACGGGAGCATATCATAAGTAAATGTTAGAACACCAAGAATCACTGTATTGAGTCAAACCAAAGATCCGTCTCTGCCAGAGAACAGATACCGTATCTTCCCAAAGTTGGAAGTTGAACCCATCCTTGAGGAAACGCACCTCCTCTCTTGCAAAGAAACCACTGCAGGGACATGAGTTGGTTCATTACAGAGGAGACGTGGATAAAGTTATGAAATAGGAATTTGCCAAAAGCAACTTAGGCTAAATCAGAAATTTGATGGAAAAGTTATCAGAGGTCAGACTGAGGTATTACCATGTTGTTACACCTTATTTCTCTTTATCGTTTCTTTTAAATAGAACAAGATTTATCCAACATCATATGCACAGGTATTCTGCCAAACCAGCAATGATCATTTTTGAAAGCAGAGGTCTCAGAGGCAGGTTATGGACATACGATGTGTTCCAAGCGAGAGACAGGAATGCCCACTGAAGCAGGAGCAGTGCAGCACCAGAAAAGAGGGCAGAAGCAGCGGCAGGTAGTGCAGAATTCTTGAGTGGTTTTTCACAGCCTGTTAGACTGAACCAGCCTGCACGGCTTACAGCACAGCCCTGAGCTTACAAAAATCTTGATGTTACACTTGATTGGTATGTGTGATTTCTCTATGACTTGTTACTTATAAATTATTTTTTCATCTTTGGATGTATTTGTTCTTCCAGGCTCTCATGTTCCTTTTCCTTTTAACTGTGTAGCTCCCAAGGGAAGGACGCTAAGCATTCTTGTAGAAGAGCTCTTAAAATGCATATAAATAGCAGTCATATATCACTGAAGATTTTACATATGTGAGATTAAACATAGCCATAAAACTATATGACTGCTATTTATTGATCCATAAATGAATACCTGGGTTTGAATTTTTAATACTTCTTTTTGAAACAATGGTATAGATTTCTGAAAGCGATACTTTCTCACTACATGAAAACTCTGTGTTAGAATATTAAATACTTTTACATCTATATATAGGACTTTCATTTCATTTCATTCCAGTTCTCATATACCCACACACATTACAGGCCATAAACTTTGTAATAAACAGTAATTCACTTGTCATTCATGGAGTTACTTCTGATTCACCTGATGTAAGAGAATGCAGTTACCACATATCAAAATAAGTAACGGAAATGAAACTAATTTAAGCATACATAGGCTGAGTCTAGCTTTTTGTCTGTAGATGCAAATTGCCACAATTGTAATAGTTTCTTAAATCTATTACATTAATAGCTAATGATCTCTAATAAAACTGAAGTCTGATTTTATGAAATATTGCACTAATAAGCTGGTTCAAAGCGTAAATTACCTGATTCTTGTGTAAAACACATGAGACCACTGCTGAGCTTACTGACCCCCATTCATTCACACAAGTATGCCTGTGTTGTATTTTGTATGTAGGAGGGAAAGAACACAGAGATGGACACAGTCCCTTCATCTAAGGGTTTAATCTGATAAAAAAAAAAAAGTCCAAAATTTACAGCACTGCACAGTGTCCTTTAAGAGTCTTGGATAAAACAAAGAAACAATATTGTCTGTTTCTGAAAAGACATCAAATTATGCATTTATCCCATTTTACCTCACCAAAATATGAAAAACTGCTTAGAAACTTTTATGCTTAAACTTCCAGTGAGTAAAAACCATAAATTTTAAGAAGAAACCCCAGTGACTCCTAAATTGGAATTTTGGTGAGACAAAGAAGCAATAATGTTAAGAGTATTGACAGAAAGAGAGAACTACCATTTTGTATTAGGATTTAGGCAATTACATATTCCCCTTGCAACTACTGCATCAAATTCTTATCCTTACACGACGAAACAAACTATATTCTATGTCCTATCATGGAGCTGTTGAGCTCTTTCTCTACTCCAATATAATTGAGGAATTGAACTATTACTCACACTAATCCTGAAGGTTTATCCACAGTGAAATAGTTCTTTCTCAAAATATACCACTATACAGTCTTTTACTAATTACATACCTGTTGTTACAGAATTGCCTTCCTTTCTTCTGGATAGAAGACATGCATATCTTATACCGCAAGTTGCTGTATTTCTCTGATCATGAAAAACGAATGTGTGCGTGGGGGTGTATTTGCTTTCACTGTATTGAACAGCTCACTATTAGGTGATTCAAGTTTTTTTTAGCATCATCCACTTAACAAACAAGACACAAAACTTCCTTCAAGAATGGTCAGTAATCCATTTCTAGCTGTGCTGGCTTCCCAGGGAAAAAGCCAGGTGTTTGAGCAATACTATGGTTGGGATCTTGAGAGACTAACAAATTGACGACAGGTTGTCATGAAGACTGAGAGCTCAGGTACTCAGAAAACTGTCACTCTTACACTGACACATTAGGGAATTGGTTTCCCAGTAAGCGTTTTCTGAAGTCTGTGTCCTACTCTGTTCTTACGGAGCCTGACTCTGGTGGCTGCTAGATAAAATGTTGGAAGGAGAAGTTGAAACACAGAATCCGGTTTTTCTCTGGCTTTTATATTTAGAAATTGTCTTTTTGTATAAAAATTTATTTCAGTAATAGCACATTCTTAAATTAAGTACTTATTATTTCCAATAATAATAATAATAATAATTATAATAAAGAAAAATAGGTAGTTGCCTGAGGCAATTAAACCGAACCGTTTCCCTGCATGTGATCAGGGTCAGAATCCAGCAGAGCTTAAGTGCCACAGGGCCCACTTTCAGGAAGCACAGCACTGCAGAAAAACATGAAGTCCTCTCCTGGCACTTTGACCATGTGCAGGCAAGAGAAGCGGGAAGGGTAAAACGGGAAGGAAACAAAAAGGCTTGCATTTCTAACAGGCTGGAAATCTTTACACTCGTGCTATCTTTAGTTCTGCCTGCCAGAGATGCGAATAAGACAGATGGTAGAACTGTGACCAGCTTCAGAAACCGAAACAAAGCACTACCCAAACCCTGGAGAGGCATCAACAGAGGCCCTCTCACGAGAAACGAACAGCGGTTTAGTATATGGCTGTGTCGGAGTCCAGCTTTGTCCAGCGAGGTATTTCTGGTCATCTCTTTAATGAGTGACCGGACTTCTTGAACATTAGTAACTTAGTTAAAATTACTACTCGCTGGATGATCCTTAAACACTTCTAAAAGTTGTGCATTTACTTTCAAGTGTGCTGTAGTACAAGCAAAATTAACATCGGTAAATAATATCCTACTGTAATAGCGAGCATACGGGAAATATTCTCTGCACAGAGAGTTAACCCAACACATGACAGTAACAAAGAGACAGACTGCAATTTTCTGGAATCTAATGAAGGATGAGAAAGAGGGTGGGTAAGCCTCCATACAGGGGTATAATCCCATTTAATTTATTTTTTAATACAGAAGGTGTAGAAAATGTTTGACATTTGGACAGAGCCTGTGTATGGAAATATGAGCAAAGTAACTAGGCAATAACGTAGCAAACAGGCAGGATTAGGAGACAAGAGAGGAGTAGTGAAGATGGGTACATAAGTTTCAGAAAACTTAACTCTTCGCAAAGACAGATGTAGAAGCCGTTAGTGGCCAGCAGATGAAGATCTGCTGGCTAAATGCTATAGCTCTCCATAGGTCTGTATAGACAAGGAAGCAAAAAGCTCCCGGAAAAGGAAGGGTAGTGAAATTGTCTTATAACTATTTCATACATACAGAACACGGTTCTGGTCCAAAACCCACCCAGCAGTCACTGGCCTACGACGTGTGTGAGAAATACTCTGGTGCTTGGTGGCTTCATAGAGAAAAATAGGATGGCAGCAAGGAAGAAGGGAAAGCTCTAAATATGGAATCTGCAGGGAGTAAAAAATCATACATGAATATTGCACTTGAGATGATGAAAGTGAAAGGGCAGAATGGAAAACCAAACCTTGGACACAAAGCATTGGCGGGATGGGCTGCTGAGCCGGGGCAGGAGAATCAGTAATGGTAAAAGTACAAATGTGCAGTCAATGGGGGAGATTTTGTACTGATTTCTTGAAACAGACCAGGAATTAGTTTACATTTCTAAAGACAGTGGTAGTGTTCTGCTCTCAGCAAAAACTAAGAAATAGACATTTGTTATAAATAGTACTGTACACTTCTATCAGCCCTTCACCTGAGGTTCTCAACAGTTACTGTTTTTCCCACAGAAAGCAGCTCAGTAATATTGACCTACACATGCAGAAAAAAACCCTTGAAATTCTACAGAAGAGACACAGACATTCTCACTACAGGCAAACCAGAAGTGCCCTTATAAGACATGGCACAACTTGATCCTTACTACATTAAAATCAAGGTCCAACCTTTTTTCCATATGGGAAACCACAGTGGATGCCTTAGATGTAAGAAACAAAATAAATACGATAGTAAGTAAATAAAGACCTAGTAAAGATGAATTAATGAGAAAGAAAAAGCGAGGAGAAAGAGTAAGATGATCATAGAATGCTTTCAGCAGAGGATTTCACTTTGCTGAGTCTGGTCTAAACTGACAGCCCTGGCTGGAAGCAAAAACTCAAGTGTTCAGAGGAGTGGAGAAGGAGAGCTCACTTTTATTTTTTGCTGAGTTGAAAAGTGTCACTTTTCATTTCGCTTTTATAGTTGCTGGAGACCATTACTGCTCACCCCATATTGGCTTTCCCTGCCCCGGAGAAAGTAAATGACATCTGAGAAAGCCGTAACTGTGTGGTTTATCGGCCCATTACATGGTACCCCCACAAAACTACTGCAGGCTTATCTGTAACATTTTAGCTTTACATCAGTTGGATGAATCAGTGTACCAGGGCCAGCTACTTTTGTTTATATAAATCTCAACAATTTTACAACAGGGAAGCAGGAACACAATGTCTGCTGTGACAAGCCTAGAGGAGAGCAGGATCATCACAGGAGACCTTGTAGGAACTTGCTGTCCTTGAAGAGAGGAGGGGTGACAGGGAGAAGTACCAGGATACGTAGTGGAATGAGTACATGGTATAGACACTGGGCAAATCTTATTTCTGGAATGAGGCACACACAACCTTTTTAGCTGAATTCAGAATGTCTCCCTATGCTGTGAGGGGGTGAAAGTAATGCAGTAAGGAAGGATTCTTTCTGGCACAACCCTGAGAGCAGAGAAAGGGGCACGACAAAGGCCAACTGCTTCTTTTTGATTACAGAATTTAGATTAACCCACTGTGAGACTTTTGACGGAGGAGAAACCTTTGGGTACAACAGCACCTTTCTTTTCTAATGAATACTAAGTGCTCCTGTGGAAGGGAAAAGGAGGAAGAGGAGGCAGCACTCAGCTACACTGCCGGAATGGTCAGAATCAAAGCAAAATTAATTCTGTCATGGTGCAAAAGAGAGTAAAAGAAAATAAGAACAAGCATTGCCTGTAGGTTCAGTGACTGGATGATACCAGGGTTGTAAAGTCAGAGACTAGAGGATCAATGCACAAACACAAAATGCTGCTCTGCAGTAACTGAGGCAGCTGGCAACTCTCCGCAAAAATAGTGCGCTATTACAATTAAGGAAGAAGACTAAGACAAAGTTAGCATTCTGGATCTCAATTCTGCAAAGCCTCATGTAGGTTCTTACCCTTTCATACTATGAACAGTCCTATTGAAGTATCAGGGCATAAAATTAACGCCATTAATAAGTCTCTGGAGGATCAGGATCAAGGGTTGTATTTTAAATCCCATGTTAGTCCAGGAAGGTGGTTTCATGAGGAAGACATTAGAATAAAGTAGCTTGCAAAGCATATTCCATAAATTCTGTGATCTTAGAACCTACACAAGCTGCACTATTCATTAACATTTCTGGTCTTCCCCAAAGTCATCAGAGATTAACATGATTGCTGCAGCAAAGGGCCGCAAGTACTAGTGAGAAGTAAAACGTTTACATGCATATAAGTCCAGACTAAATTTGATTGCCTTTGTATAGCATCCATATTTATATTGATATATGTGCTATCATAAAGAAGACACTAATTTCTCAGATTATTTCCAGTGTTGAATATATCTATAGTGTGAAACAGCAAGGTAAATGCAGGAGAGCAAGGAGAAAGAACCTACATCATAAATAGCTGTGTAAATCCAGCATTTCCTCCAATCCAGGGTAAGATATTAGCCACTTTATTATCAATGCAACAACAGACACAGAGAAAAGGAAAGGGTTTGGGGTTGGCTTTTTTTCCACATGAAAGGTAAAAATACGGCTCTTTCCTTGGTGTGCTTGTATGACTTTTCACTGCCTCAAGCAAGTTGTATCAACCCCCTGCCACCAGATATCTTACATTACTTCCACATGGATGCAGAGCAGGTCATCTCATACATTAGCTTTTTATTCAGATAGCTAATGACTTCAAACACACAAAAAGTAATAAAAATAAAACCCAGAAAATTTAAATGGAATGTTTTAGAGTTTATAAACTCATAGGAGATAGCAGTCAGAATCAAAAGTGAACTTTAAGGCTACGGATAAAACGAAAGGTGGATTAAAATATACTTCTGCTCATTTCTTTGATATTTACTGTAAAGTGAATTATTATATTTTCCTCTTTTTGAGATTTTTTTTCCCCTCCCCAATTGCCATCCTCTTTTTCCTGATTCCTGCATGAAAAGAGACAATTCCATTCCTTAGTTCTCATGTGAAATCTTATGAAAGAGATTTGGGGTTATTTAAGGTAACTTTGCCTCCAAAACCAGGTCCCTACTTGTTTCCCAATGCTGACTTAATAGAGCAGGCAATGATCTGAAAATACGAAACCAGAAAATGTATACACTTTGCAATTTCAAACTTCTTATTCCCGTATATGCCCACTCACTTGCGGTGTTTGCTGTCTCCGTTTAGTCATCCCAAAAACCAGTAGTACAACTGTCTCGGCTGCCTTGGTATTAACTTGCTTATTTCTACCATCTGCACGGGTGACACTGATTTATTCAGCCATTGAGTGTGCTTCATGGTCTGGGCTAGGAGGGTGAGCAGCAGCTCTCCTTTGAGAAGCAAAGCACTTGCGTAAGCCCTCAGCTCTTATTTGCACCTGATGTGTCAGTTCTGTCTGCCAGTGGGAACAGAAATAAAACCTGTGGGTGCAGTTGCTTCCATACAACAAGCAAATTAAAGCGAACGTGACCTCCCTCTGCCCCCCTGCAGTGGTCACTCCCCACGGTACCCACAGGGTGCCACAGCTGTACTGTGGTCTGCTGTTTCAAAGACTTCATTACTTCTACAAAATATGTTGCAGCACATTTACCAATGCACGGTGAAGTATTATAAATAATTAAAACTAAACCATTCGTGTCAGAAATAAATGAACAAAGCCCATTTTGCAATGCAGCATCCCTGATTTATATTTATTGCATTCATTTAGAGCATTTGTTAATTCATAAAACCCAGCAGTCCACACAGACTGGGTATCCAAAACGTTAGTGGATGCTGGTGAGCTTGTGTCTTCTCTTTAGGTTCATAAAAGAACAGATCACTTTGGGTCAATAAAAACCATACAGAATACACAAAATTAACAAACAACTGCTTCTGGATTTCACATTCTGTGTTTTCCAACTGTATGCTATTCTGAACGTCTCTTTAAGAACCTTATCTGCATTTTGCATTTGCATAGGGGTACAAAATATGCAGGATCACACTCCAATTAGAAATAATTTTAAATACAGCTATAGCTAATATCTACACCTTGAGAGACTGACACTACCTTGGCTGCTCCCTGACTTCCAGTGTGCTCGTTTGTAAGCAGCATAAATAACACTGCTTCTTTTTAAAGTTTCCATTTCCCAAGGTAAGGACTTCTTTTGGGGGTCCAGGTTATGGTAGTGGTGATCAGGCATTCTTCCCTTTTTGCTGTTGCTATTGTCATTATCTGTATCACTGATATATTTCACAAGAAAGCTGTGATCAAATATAGGAGAGGATAAATAAGTGTACCACCTCAGAACTACTGCTAGTACTATAAAGCCATACTGTCAAAAAAGCCTACTTTTTTGTGTCATCTCATTTTAAAAGATATTCTGGGTAGAGGCATATGCAAACCTGTAGCCAAATGCCTATACTCAACACTGAAACAATTCCTCAAAATTAATAAAATCATAATGAGCTTAAAAACTGTATTTAAAACTATTTTAGATGAAATATACAGGCACCTGTGGCAAAATAAAATCCTGGAATAATCTTGGGCCCTTCCAATTCCATTCATTTCATCACAAACCCAGGTTTCTCTTTGCAGCCCTGTGCCTGACAGCAATGACTCCTGTAACAGCACGAGATCATTGGGCTTTCTTTACTTGAAGAACGCCCAAGAAAGTTAGAAATCACAAACTTATGTGAGAATCATGAGAAAGCAGAATGCTCATCTCTCTTAAGTTTTTCTTAATGTTCTGTCAAAAAATTTCCAAACTCTATGGATGTACTTTTAATGCCATGATTAAATTAATTCATACTATTCCAATATTAATTATTGTACAAAATTTTGCAACTACTGCAGAGCTATCTCTGGTAAAATTTCATAGGTTTATTGATTGTGTGTCAATACTTTAATTGCAAACAGTTTCACAGATGGAATATTTAAAATCTTCTAAGGTTTCTATGAGCTTTTCTGGCCTAATTTTTCTTGCCATTTAAAGAGGAAATACATTCTCAGAAGTTAAAATGGATACGAACAGGTAAGAAAGCAAAGGCTTTACTTCTATCCTATATTATTCTACACCGTTCTGTTCCATTCCTATGCTTTTCACAACACTGAAAGTGGAGAGGTTTGCAGACCCAAGCCATTGCACTTTTCTGGTGGTTTCCCTGTTCATGAAACTGCAGTATACCCTTACCTCCACTCCCAGTGCCCCACAGAAATCAGTGCATTTAAACTTGCTACCTTATCCCGACAAAAACACCTATAAAAATGAACAGGATGCAAAATTAGGTACCATACCTTTTAATTCTGAGAACAACTTGCTATCCTGCATGATGTTTCCCAGCGCAAATAGCTCCTTGCTACCTGGGCAAATTACCAGTGACAAGTGCGCTGCTCCCCAGGGTGGGGGTCTGCACGTGTAGCCCTACAATCTGCGAAGTGTACTCAATCTTGCATAAAAAGGACTTTGAGAAAAATGTATTCCTTGCTGACATGAGTAAAAATGCTCAACAGTGAGTGGGGCTTTTTCTGCTATGCAGTGGGGTATTTTATGCGAGGAGATCCAAGCAATGAGTATTTGATGAGTTCCGATGCAAAAGGAGACTGGAGGAAGCAGATCATCTGCTCTAATTTATAGTGAGAGCAACTTCTGCATAGCCTCATTTGTGAAAGTCTTCATGGAAGAGCAGTTGAGCTCACTTGAATCCTTCAGCAAGAAATGCCCATGTCCGCACCTCCACACAAAGGACTTGATACATCTCACTCAGCCACCAGACATAAATTTCCTTCATTTTCAACAGCACAGGAGCACGCATTTACTGAACATGGAGCCTGGCTTCTCCCAGAAGGTCTGGACTTATGCACATAATTATTATTCTACTCCAATATGCATGAACTGGATTTATTTTATTTTTCTAAGCTATTATTTAACACAATAGGCAGTGCAGAAACTAAGAAGCTAATACAATCACTTCTGCTGCGTATTGCATGTTTATCTGGCTGAAAATGTAAAAATGTCAGAATGCATGAAGTATATCAGAAGTGTCACTAGGCCTGTTTGGTATGCAAAAGAGCACTGGAGAAGTTATTATATTTAAAAAATGTATTTACTCCAAATTACATTTCTCTTACTATACCTTCAGTACTCAACAGCTAGTTTTTTTAAAAAAAATCTGACTGATTTTTAGATATTTATAAGCAATGCAAACCAAATTATTAACAAGACTCAGATTCAGCCTGAGATGTAAATACGCACAGCTTTAACCTGAGCAAGCTTGTCATACCTCAGTTTTTAAATAAATTTGAACAGTTAAGGTGCCTTCCAGAGAAACAGCTCTGAGACTTATTTTGAGTTGACTAATGCTGCAGAGACTGAAATCTTCTCAAAGGACCCACGTTTCAACAAATACTACTCAGTTTTAACCCTAAATGCCCCTTATACTTGGTATTGCTTACTTTCTGCTTTATACATAATTTTCATCAGAGGGAAGCAGCTACAGAAAAATCTACTGTGGTCACTGAGTACTGTCAATTTTTTATCCATGTGAACTTTGTCAGGGATTGCAGTTCAATCTTGGACTTGAGGAGACAGAGTTATGTTACTGTGATAGTTAAATGATGCAAGAACATTTGAACCAGTTACAAGTAAAGCAGAATATGTGACTCTCCACCTCCAGCGAGAGAATGAGCTCTACCAGCAAATAGGCACAGGGTCAGTCAATGGACATGGGTTATGCCAGGGCTTCCAAGCGCGCTTTAAGCACAGCTCAAACCCCATGTGCTGCCAATGGCCAGGGCTGAAAGGGAGAGCTCCACAAGTAGGACCATGAACAGGAGCAACTGGAGCTGGAGGACTGGCTACCCAGCACCAGGCTGGGATGCAGAGGACACCAACTGTTGAGTTACACTGAGACATTAGTCTGTTATATTTATTCAAGGACGTCTTAGCCACTATAGACACAGGCAGCAGTGTATTAACACAAACACCATAACAATGACGACTCTTCATTATTGAAGAAACACTATTTAAATCACCCCCTTTTTCTATTAAAACATTAACAAAAATCCCCATTAAGTAATCCACATTTCACAAATGATGGTGACCTAGGTCTTCTGCAGCTACAAGCATAACTTGCTTTAGGGCAACGGGCTCTTAACAACCGTCAGTGTACAGCAAATGAATGTTTATCTGATTTTTTTTATTTTATTGTATTGTATTTCTGTAATGGTGCTTGAAATTAACATTTTTACTTTGGGTTTTTTCCCTCTTTTTTGATCATTAATGTAGTAAATTATACCAGCAAAATGAGTACAACAGTTTCATCTGTGTCCTAAAAACCTATTATCTTTAAGTGTCTGAGTAGAAACTGTGTACCATTTTGAGGTTGACTCTCTAATTTCTAAGGTCATACTTGGGCCTATTGACCTAAAACCAAACTGACTCCAACTCAAATATTCACAAGAAAAATCCCATCAAATTAAAAGCATAAAATGAAGGAGGAAAAAAGAGCCTAGACACATGGTCACATAATCAAAGCTAAAATAATCTACAACTAGTCAAAATGTTTCAGTGACATCTGCAGGCTGTCTTCCTGTGAGGCCCCTATTGTATTCTTCACATTTTAAAAAACCTCATAAGTTGAGGTATTCAGCAAGCTGCTGGATATAATTTATCTTGCTTTAATTTATTAGAACGTGTCTCTATATCACTGTTCTTATTTTAACAAAGAGGTTTTTAAACTGGTAAAACTAAATGTATATTTAATTTATTTCACCCAGTAAAGAATCCTTGAGAAAATCAATTTCCATTTACAAAGGCATCCCAGCAGGTTGGAAGCCCCATTACTGCAGTATTGTACCTCTTACATCCAGGTTTATGTGACATATGGTATCATTTCTTCTCCATGATTCTATTACTTTTGGAAAACTATGTTAAAACATCATTATAAAGGTAACTTAAAACTGACAAAAGCTGTGAAAATCAAAGTTAGTGCTGATCACTGGCAGTTTTGGTTTTACACCCAATGATCAACGCATACATTTTCATATTTCTGCCATCATATGACCAAGCAAACCTCTTCTTATACTTCATCCTCACAACTACTGAGGTATCGCCAATAGTACTATTTGTAATCTGCTAAGGCATGAAGTGGTTCCATACTGCTGCTTTTTTATGTAATCAGAAATGCCCACCAAAAAATATTTTTTTTCTTCCCGGTGTAGAGTTAATTTCTTAATCAAATGACACTATTTAAATCTCTGTAGTGGGTACCCTAATGCTGAACCACTGACAGATTAAAAAATCTACTGTTTTGCAAAGTATGGGATCTCACAATGTACACTTCATCCTCATAGAGAGCTGAGAATCAACATTTTCAAAATCTTCACTTTAATACTATGGTACAGACCAAACACAAGTTAGTGTGACTGGTTGTCATGTGCATGGGGGAAGACTTGCAAAACTCACATTGGGCTCCCCTACTCATAAGCTATGCAACCGCCAAAACTGTTCCTTTCATCCCAGGACTGATAAACGTCACGTTAACACGTTTAGACAGCAGCAGTTTTTCTAGTCCACAATGGGGTGAGCAGTTCCCCTCCAAGGTGATGTACTCAAAAACTGCAAGGTTCCATCTCACCCTTCCCTACCTAAATTCCACTTCCCCATGCTATGTTCAAGGAGTGTGATTTTGTGCTTGTTTTTTTTATTTTAGAATGCAAGCAAGGAACCATTACAATCATTCATAGCTGCGATTGTTCTCAAAGCATATGTTTGAATCGACAGACACCAAACAATTCAATTCTAATAAAGTATTCTTTGTATAACCCGTTATTTTCACAGGAATTTAATTCCATTTCAGCTTGGGCCTTAATTTCACTCTTAACTTTATACTAGGTATAAAAAAATGTGTGAGTGTGTACGCTCATATAATAAAAGGTGCTGTGAATTAAGGGCTCTAATTCTGTTAGGGCCTCTGGTGACATCCTAAACTATGGGAGAGAGGATCCAGTGGATTGTGTCAACGGAACCCAAAGCATAAATTACAGCTCTGTAATTAAGACCTGACCTGCTTTGTATTTCAGATGAGATGTTGGTACAATTGCTGTGCAGTTATCAGCATTTTAGTGCTACTGCAACTGTTTACTCTGCTACCTCAATGACATACCCTGGACATACCCAAGTCCGTTGCCTTTCACTCCTCCTGGCTCCTCCAAGTATTTCTGGAGAGTTCTGATATTCCCGTACATGACATTTTGCAATCAATGAGCACACCTTCAGGATGAATGCTGATTTAGGTGTATAACGGCATACACAGGAATTACGAGGGCTTTTTCTGGAGCTGTGCACAACATTGCAATGAATAATGCTCCATTCCCCAAGCTAGCGTAAGAAAAACAGGGCTGTAAAACTAATCACCTCATAGCCCAAGAACGACACAGCTGAGGTTGCTTTTGCATCCTTGATTCATTTGAAGGGGTGTATTGCCCCTCATCCCCAGTAGTACAGATTTCAAAGGCAACTAAGGGAACCAGATGCTCTGGTTTCACTGAAGTTCTGAAGAGTGTAGCTCTGTAGCTCTTTCAGAAACTGTTGAAAAGTATGATTTATTGTATTTAATTCTACAATCCTTCTGTCTTACTCAAGGATAGATGGTGCTTACTAAAGTCATGTCTGAGCAAATGTAATCAAGTTCTTAAATTTGAGTATATCCTTAAATCCCATTTCCTTTAGTAGGAATGTAATGAATCTCTGATCTGATGAGGTGTGATGTTTACTTTAAAATAATATCTGAAAGCAGAAGAGAAAAACGTCTCATATCTTAGCACTTTCTTTTTCTGAACTGCAAGAGGACTCAGAAGTAAAAAGAGGAGGAAGACAAAAATTTCTGTTCCTTAAGAACACGCATAATGACCAAAGGCCAAAAGTATGAAGATAAGATTTCCAAATGTGGGAGTAAAGTTTTCACTTAGTTATTCACAGAATTAGTATGTAGACTACACAATAGAAATTTCTATGTTCAGTATCAACTCTTACTTTTCATTTGCTAAAGCAAAGCGATTGAAATTTGGAAAAGGAAATCACAGATAAGACAGTGACAGCAACCATTCCAGTCCATGGATAATAATCTACCCATGAGACAGGAGGCATTCAATTTTTATAACCTGGACCTATGTGAGTTGACTGGGATCAGAAAATAGAGGGCAATTTGTTCGTAACGCTCCTTTGTTGCACATTTTTTACAAGGGTTTAACCTCCAGCAACTCTGGGATTTGAAAGGAGGAGGTACCTCCCTTCTACTATATTCCTACATCCCACATCAGACTAAGAGTAAATTCCAGCAAGCCATTAACCGTGTGTAAATCAATAAAAACCAAACAAACAAAAATAAATCCCAGAGGCCAAGCATATAAGATCAGAATTTCCAAGCACTTGCCTGATTTATAGACTTTCTCTACTAATTCTAAACCCAAGCCTGTTATCAGCCCTCAAGCAGTGCATCAGGAATGCCACACAGCCACTAGTCTTTATCCTTATCTTCATCACCATTTCCCCTCTGCCACTCCAACACAGTACCGAAAAAGCAACAACTATTCTACTATTGGATATCACTACAGGCATTTTTGCTCATTATTTTAATACTATGTACTTGATTGCTGGACACACATTTGCTGTTAAAAACATAGTTGCTTTCTTCACCTACAATTTTTTAATAAGCTATTGTTAATAATGCCCAAAGGTGCACAGCATGTACAGCTACCGCATGTCAAATACAAAACATACAGAAACCGCACGGTGCTTGTGTGTTTGTGTGCACGTGTATACGCACAAAGTACCAACAGCAAAGAAGGAAGCATTTTATAACTTCTCCTGTTGGAAGACTGACTGTGTTGCAACACAGGAGAAGCTGATGCTGTACCAGTACTACACAGACCTGCAGAATGGTTCAGTAATGCAGCGACACTATGTCCATAAGCAAAAATTCCAGGAGGAACAGTTGCATCTAAATACTACAAGCTGAGATGAATGTGCAGAAGAAGAGTTGCACAATGCTGACTTCATCCAAATATAGCATAAGAGTATGGATTTCCTCTACAAATCTCTTTGAATAGTTATGAGAGGTTCAGACTTCTTGTGAGCAGTCATAGAAAGAAAATAAGTATTTTTGTAACATGTTGGTGGTGATAGCATCTGTGGAACAAAGCCATGGCATATGCCACAGAAATATATCACTGAAATAAAGCCTCCTCCTTTCCATGCTGGAAAAAAAATGTGAGACACAAATATGTCATATTTAGAAATGCGTATGTTCAAACCAGGCAGTTCTTAACCCGGAGTTCTGCGCAGGCAGCTCCTGCCCTGCCTGTGCTGTTGCAGAGCTGCTGCAGTGCTCGTGCCGCAGTTCATCTGAGCCCAGAGCCTCTGCACACACAGCGAGTGAGAAGGGGATTTCACCTCTCCAAAAGAGCAGGCAAAATTAATCCCTGCTCTCAGTCCACTGATTGCAGAACACTTACATCGGAAACAGAGTCAGTTCTGTCCATGGAACATTCTTCATCAGAATATCCACTAAAATATCCTTTGGCAGATCTCAAAAAAAAGAAAAAAAAAGGCTGTCATTTCTTTTGGCACTTCATAATGCTAGAGAATTTCTCAGGGGGTGATCAAAATAATTAGTCCATTATTAAGTAATGAAGCTCATACAGCGTAAATCTTCACCCTAATATCTGGGTCTCTGAGATCTTATCTTCTCATGGGAAGCGCAAGTCCAGCATTCTCAGCTGTGCTGTCCTGTGACACACCAGAAGTCAGCACTTTGTGACAATTATTCCCTAGAGAGCTGCTTTTCTCTGGCTAGAGCATTCAGCATGTTTTTAGCATGTGGGCTGTTGAGTCCATATCAAATTAGGTGTCCTGCTGGCCATACACAGGGAGAAAGAACCACATGAAAAGTTTCAAAGCAAAGGTGCTAAGTGTAAAGAGGCATTTCACTAAAATGCAAGACGGTGGGAGTGTGCATGAGCTCCGGACATGAACTTCCCTCCTGCTGTCATCCCAGGTTGTGTAAATATTAGCTACGTGAACTGGAACAATGGGTCTATTC
Source organism: Anarhynchus alexandrinus (assembly GCA_008711295.1). Taxonomy (NCBI): domain Eukaryota; kingdom Metazoa; phylum Chordata; class Aves; order Charadriiformes; family Charadriidae; genus Anarhynchus; species Anarhynchus alexandrinus. The sequence continues at coordinate 685,704 of VUYV01000163.1, read as the reverse complement.
TCTGAGAGGATGACAAGTGACAGCTAAGAACTGGGTCAGGATCAATTACTATTTGCATACCAATTAGTTTATGTTCTTCCTTTTCTCATACAAATAGAGTAAAAGGTAACATTTCTCGCTTTCAGAATAAAAAGCTTCAAATGTCTTTCCCACAATGACATATGTTGTATTTTTAAAAAATTTATTTAGTCCTCAGGAGCTCTGCTAAAGCTCCTTAATCATTATTTGAAATTCGTCTAAGTCCCAGCTTCACCAATTCTGCTAACATATCGTAAGCAGTACCGCTCGTCTTTCCAGTAAACCAGTGTGCTTAGCAATGCGTTTCTTTCTTGCTCCGGAGCATTCACTCTTACTTCAGTCCTAAAGTGCTTCTTCCTAACTCATATTTTTCAATATATTTTGGGACTGACGTTTGTAGCTTGCCTCCTATTTGAGCCATAGGCCCTGTGTCAACACACCAAAATCCAAACACGTGGCACTCCTGCAGATTCCCTCTTCGGTCATCATTAAAACAGAGCTTGAATTCCACCCTGTTTCTGTGTCTGGCAGATTTATGATAGAAATTACAAGAATCATTCATCTTTCTCAAGTTTATAGTATATTTCACTGCTGGACCGTTACCTCTCCTAGAGAGGCTACTTGCGGTAAGGAAATTGGAGAGAGGAGCAGCTAGATGGAAACTTTTATCATTTGGACACTGTTCTTGTCTTTATTGATCCTTGCCTTAGTTCAGCCTGTACCATAACACTACTTATTTCTAATGAGGGCAGAAGCATCAGAGAGACTATGAATGGTGAATTAGTAAAACTACCACTTTCCGGGCTTATTTCTTCAAGTATTTTAATATTTCAAATAATTCCTTCTAAATGTTTTAAGAGCTTTAAATTAGTAGCTGTAACCTGATCATAAATTAAAAATCCTTCCTTACCAATGAAAAGCAATACCAAGTTATTTGTATACTTAATTGTTTATTTACACTCCCCATCAAGATATTCCCTGGAAACTGATTCTTAATGCCAAAAGAATTTGAAATCATAATACAACATCCATGCTAACTAAACTTGTATTACACCTTCATCAAACAACTGCAACACCACTCATTTCTTCTCATGCACAAACATCTGCCCAAACCCGTGGAATTTTAAATGTAAACATTCCAGAGTCCATATAAGCAGAGCACCTAATTCTCACATCAGAATGCAGATAGGTGAGAATGTGTGTGCAATCATATTCAAAAGGAATTTCAGACAATGTAAAACCTTAAATGAAGAGCTCTGGCCAAATGCAGGACACACAGTAACTCAAGCTCCTCTCTCCAGACAAAATGGAAACTCAGAGTCATAGTCATGCACATATGCTAAGACTGATTTTTTTCTTATTTATTTGATTTTTATTTTTTTAATACAGTAGCACTACAAGTCACATCTGGGTGCGACCCCATTGCTCTAGATACTGTATGGCCATATAATACAAAATAGCTGCTTAAAACTAAGCCAGAGGAAAACTAAAGGCATTCTGGCATAAGGGGAAAAAAAATAAAAATAAATGGGCAGCCACACTGACTTTCCTCATTATGGATGGCCTCTTCCCCTAGATTTTCAAACAAACTTAAAGCTTTTGGACTCCTTTCTCATTACAATGAAAATGGATGCTCCATTAGACATCCCAGGAATACACACACTTCCTTCGATTGCACTAGAAATCATCCCTGGGACAACAGTCAGCACCACATTGGGTCCTTCAGATGTCATTTCTGCAGCTCACTCTGTTATTAATGAAAACTGGGAACAAATTCCAACTAGAGCAAAGTATCCACCCAGAGGGACCTGGACAAGCTTAAGAAGTGGGTCTGTGAGAACCTCAAGGTTCAACAAGGCCAAGTGTAGGGTCCTGTACCTGGGTCAGGGCAAGCCCTGGTATCAGCACAGGCTGGGAATGAAGGGATGGAGAGCAGCCCTGCCAAGAAGGACATGGGGGTTCTGGTGGATGAAAAGCTGGATATGAGATGACAATGTGTGCTCACAGCCCAGAAAGCCAACTGCACCCTGGGCTGCATCAAGAGTGGCCAGAAGTGTGAGGGAGGTGATTCTGCCCCTCTACTCCACTCTGGGGAGATCCCACCTGGAGTACTGTGTCCAGCTCTGGAGCCCCCAACATAAGAAGGACATGGAACTGTTGGAGCGGGTCCAGAGGTGGCCACAAAAATGAAGAGGGGGCTGGAGCACCTCTGCTATGAGGACAGGCTGAGAGAGTTGGGGTTGTTCAGCCTGGAGAAGAGAATACTCCGGGGAGACCTTACTGCGGCCTTAGAGTACTTAAAGGGGGCCTACAGGAAAGACAAACTTTTTAGCAGGGCCAGTTGTGAAAGGACAAGGCATAATGGTTTTAAACTAAGAGAGGGGAGATTTAGACTAGATATAAGGAATAAATCTTTTACAATGAGGGTGGTGAAACCCTGGCCCAGGTTGCCTGGAGAGGTGGTAGATGCCCCATCCCTGGAAACATTCCAGGTCAGGTTGGACGGGGCTCTGAGCAACCTGATGTAGTTGAAGATGTCCCTGCTCATGGCAGGAGGGGTTAGACTAGATGACCTTTAAAGGTCCCTTCCAACCCAAACTATTCTGTGATTCTATGATCATATGATCATAACCCAAAAGATGCAAGATGCCATGAAGATGTCATCCCAGAACTCTACTTTCATATTGGTGATGCATTGCTTAGAGAATAAAAAATCCACATGCTCATGAAATCCCAGGTGTCTGGCCTAGTGTTCAGAACAGTCCTCCACTAGTTTTACTTTAGCTATCTGAAAACTGGGTTACACAAACTGTCCGTATGCACATTCTTCACCCAAGGTGAATAAGTAGTAATGACAATCCATAATTAGGACTTCACATGACAGCTATATTCCATTGGAATAAAGAAACTTTCAAGACAACTGAAGGAAGCTTGTGAGAACAGGAAAAAGAAATTTAACATCAGTTGGATCTCTGGAAATCATTAGCAACTGGGATGGGATTGGCCAAAAGGTTTCACAGATACAAATAAAACATTATTCTGTATTAATTTCTCAGTTTCCTCACCTCAGAAATTGTGCTACTCAAATTCCACAAAGTTTAGAAATACTAGACCCTGTATAACAATCCTATGTAATTCCAAGGATGTATTTTTCTACAGTTTACGCAAGTCCTATGGCACAGCCATACCAAAAGTAAACTTTCTAACTGGAGAAAATTTAAATAATTAAGTTCTTGCTGACCTATTTGTTTCTTAAACAACAAAAACAAGAGCCCTTTTCTAAGCATTTGGAGATCTTCACAAGTATATGTCCATCTAGTAGTGTAAGGTTCCTGGAGACATCACTTGGAGACACCACTTTGCTAATGCTGTAAGAAGAAAGACGGAGAAAGCTCATAGGTTTCCAGTTGACAGAATATTTACAACACCTCATGTCTAAATATCATTTTATTGCATTCTCCTTGCTTCATTCCCTATAAATTAAAAGATGTGTGATTAATCAGTTGTACTTTGGGTTCCACACACAACTTCATGGCATGCCCTGCCAAACCCACAGCCCAAGTGTGCCACCTAATGGCCCTGGAGTCAAGAATGCATTTATACTACTAGTTTAACAAATCTAAAGAAAGTATACCTTCATTTGTTGAGGTGGAGTTTTACCGTTATTTTTCTGAAGGACCTATCCACTACATTTCATTAAATGATTCTTTCAAGGCACTTCAGAATTTTTAGGTTAGCAAGCATTTGAGTGTGCCTATGAGATTAAGGAATTCTGTGTAGCTTTAACCTCACAGTCAAAACCTCATAGGTTACAAGCTGCCCAAAAACTTTGATATCCTGGTTGCCTCTATTTACTCCAAGTCTCACTGCTAAATGAAGCAAGTCTCCAAAGTCTATTTACTCCAAGTCTCACTTTCAAATGAAGTTCAGGTGAGTGGCAGCAACAGATCCATCCTGCTAAATGAATGTGTTATTTCTTTTATCTGTTAAAGTACTCACACAGGGCAAGCTCAATTTAGCTGATATCATCTGCTTAACAATGCAGTCCTATAGTCAAGATAGGTGTGTGCCTTAAGAAGCATCAGGAAAAAAAACCCACGTAGAGGAGTTGTGGAATAATATGGTGATACATATGAACCCAAAGAGAATATAATTACATTATAAAACAAATATCACAGTAGCATACACTAATGCACTTAGTTGTCAAGCAAAGTTCTTCGAAATACTATCCATCTAAAAATACTGTAAAGGAATAAAAAGGAGAAATACAGACGCAATATATTTTATAAAACATTTAATATTGGGAAGCATAGGTACTTCATAATAATTTACAAAAGTAAGCATTACAAATGTGGTGCAGGGGTTATAGGTTGAAGAAATGAGTTACTTATTTGGTTACATACTCAGAAACTGAACACTAGGAAGGAGGTTTGGGATTTACATTTACATTGCAATTTAGAATAGCCTACTGTCAATCCCTGTTTTCTACCACTTAAAAAGAAGATTCAGAAAATACTTACACTTGAATGGGATTAATGATTTATTATAAACACAGTATGCCAGCAGACGAACAAGGGATGGAAAATACTCCTTGACATTCAAATTATTTTCACATGTACTCAATGTTTCCTTTTCATTATTATTAACTAATATTGTAAAATCTAAATCTAAATCTTGTCAGATACAAAACTGTATGGCAAGATAGTGTTTATATTATTTATTTTGAAATAACTTATAGTAATTCCCTTTTCTTTACAAACATGCCTGGATTCTGTGCCTTTCTTTCCAAGATCTACTTCACCATCCTGCTTATTTTAGTTGCAGTGAAAAGTTAGTTCTGCTGCAGGTGCTGGTAATTAGCAAAGAAGGAATCTGTTGATGTTTGTAGACACATCCTTTCCCACTCTATTTGGAGATAAACTTCCTTAATGTATGGCTCTCATAATGTGTGCATATATCTTAAGACTGCAATTCTGTATAAATATTTAAATTAAATCAGTGGCAGCTTTCTCTAGTGACGAAATATAAATGAAACTTGCAAAGAAATGAAAAAAAAGTGCTTTTACTGAGCTCTACTGAAAACTGCATGAGGTTTTTATGGAAAATTTTCACACCACTCCCCCTCTCATTTCCTGTTGTCATATAAATAATTCACCAGCAAAATTCTTATTCTGAAAGAGAAATGAAAAAAATTAAATAAATGGAAGATCTACAGATATGTATGAGCTCTGCAAAAGTTGTAATTTTTTTGTTTTGTTTTGTTAAGCTAGGTAGTCACTTGTTAGCAAGACAGCCTGCCACACCGGGATGAGAGGAGGGGATTGCAAAACTTGCAAATAGATAAACTGCTTGAGAGGCTGGAATTTGATTTCCTTATCAGACTCAGAAAGTTAGCTGATGCAAAGCAGAGCGCAGACACTGAGCTTTCGTATTTTAAGCATGCAGAGAAGAAATGGTAATTGCACAGTGATGGCTCTGAGTTCATGGCAAAATAAGTCACTAAAACAGGTGAATAATTCAAATTTGACATATCTGCCAAGTTAGGGGAATGGGCCAGGTGTCTTCCTGTCAACAGCAAGTAGTTAGTAGATTTCCCTCCATCCCTATCATGCTCCAAAGATCTTGAAGTCAGAGAATCTTGTTATCTGAATAATCCAGTTTTAGCTCAGTGGAACAGAATTTGCAATTACAGAATGTTGCTGTAAACTTTCACATTACTCATGTCAATATTACTCATCTCAACGTGACCTGTAAGCTCAAAAACCATTTCCAGAAGAAATTTCTCTGCACTTTAGAGTGAATCCTGCTTCAACACATGTGCTTGTTGAGCCTGCGGATCCTTCCAAGGCTATTCTTCCTGGTGGGCGAAACCTTGAGCATCTCTGATAGTGGGATAGTTTCTTCCCAAAAGAAAGAGAGAAGGAAACTTGCAAAACACTTTTCGTTCTCATTGAATGCAGTCATAAAACTGCCTGGATGCACCTACCATGGCTGCACCTACACTGCTCTGTCAGTAGCCGCTGTTAGTAAAGAGTAGGTTAAGAATAACAACAAAAGCCCTATTGCCACTGACTTGTAAGAACATTCTGTTGTCAACTCAGGGAAAAGCCTGCTGATATTCCTAAATAAAAACAAATGTGTACTCATGTTTGAAATGTTCCCAAGAAAGCAACAACTTGCAGCATTAAAAGGTCCTAGTCCTACAATTAGTTCATCCATCCCTATACCACCTTCGTGGTACAGACAGAACAGATCAGTCAGGGTCCTTGGTTGCAGAACGCTAGTGTCTGCTCAGGAAGGGCAGTACCTTGCCCATGGATAGCAGATGGTGCCTGTAGAGCAGGAGAAATACTTAGCAGCATGTCTTAGGAACAGCCTGGGATTCAGAATGCTCCTGAGCCTCAGGAGCTGCAATGACACTGCAGCCAGCCTGACCAACTCTGTTACTGGATGATCATAACAGGAAAGAGAATAGTTCTCAAGCAGAGGAGATGTCAGCTGGGCAAGCAGGAAGCTCCTCTTTCAGAAATAAAAGCCAGATACATCCTGAGAGTTTACTCCAGTTAGGGAAAATAAAGGAAAGGGCAACCAGTTCTCTTGATACTTACAATGCGATTCCCCCAAAATAAACTGCATCACAAAACACATATGAGCATAGTATTTTTATCTGTGTGCTGAAAAAGAACATATAACAGTGTTTTGTATTGCTTCTTCCATGGTGTGGGGAAACTTCCATGACTTCTTCCCATGTGGGGAAACTGATGTCATCAAAGGATAACTGTCTCAACATTATGAAAGATTTGAGGGGGCACGTTCTATCCTTAGTACTTTCAGACAACCCTATTTAAGTCAATAGTATTGCATAAATGTAATTCCAGGTAGAATTTGATCAGCAATTTGTAAATGATCATATATACTGCTGGAGTCTGCAGCTGTGTTGTGCTGATATTTAGCTGCTCTATTGTGAGCCTCTGATTCCAATATGAATAAATACACCAATGACAGAATGCAGAAGTAGCGTAAATCTCAGGGGTGCTGAAAATGGATTTTCTTGTTTGGCTTTTTTTTTTTTTTAAATCATTCCAATCTCCTTTATTTGGAACAAAGGATTTTTTGGGAGGAGGAATACAGAAGAACCTGATGAAAATACCAGCTAGATATTTCTGAGTTTCGATTTTCAAGCAGCCTGGTGCAAGGTAATTACACTTACATCACACTAACAAATTCTGTTTGTGAAGAGCAGATGTGAATAAGTTTGTGGCAGAAACAAAATAAAACCATTATAAAGATTATATTGGATACTGCAGAGTTTTTTTTCTGGAGATAGGGTCCCATCTTTCTTCTCCAGGCTGATGGGAACAGAGTACACTGGTGACCTTCTCAATTCTGGTGGTTACAGTTCAGTTGCGCACACTGACTGGGATCATTAGTTAATTCTATACATGGAGAGGGAAAATACAGGACATGCCTAAATGGTGAAGTGCAGACAATCATGTGCTGGGTACCCTTTGTTCTCAAGTCTGCCTGCATAATGAACCAGCTGTGATCCAGAGGCAGAGAGATGCTGGGGGTGGTGGTGTTTCTGCTGTTCCCAGGCTTCCATCTAGCCACCCCTCCTAGGTGAACTGGGACATGTCTGTGTCGTGCCACATCACAATATGCGCAGAGCTGATGCAACGGCTAGCCATGCCTAATGATGTCTGTAGTCTCAGTCTATACTGGGTCAAAGAAGGAAAAGCTGACTTAAATTTCACTGAAGTATTTTTCCTGTCACATGAAAAGGTTTTTATAATTCAAGGCAAGTTATCTCAGATTTGTACCACTGTATACAGCTTCAGAAAAGAAAGGCTGAATGAAAGTGGAAATTCAGTATTACCTGGTTTGCATTAGCAAATGTATGACTTACTTTCAGATCAGTGGAAAGAACAGTGAGCTTGGTTGGAAATCCCTGACTTCAACAACCACTATGGAATGAAAAAAAAAAGGTAGGCTTTTTTTTTTTTTCTTCAGCCAAGATAGTCTTGCTTGGTCAGAGTTACAGCTTCACTGATGAATCAAGATGCAGAGGATTCAGGAACAAATGCAAATCAAGTTTCACTGAAGGAAAAAAATGAATGTCTGAACTGAGAACTGAAAAGTACAGATCAAATAAAACCAAGTAAGCTCCCTCTTTTTCACCAGTGAATTTTAATCTTGGTCCAAGCTGCAGAACTATAGGTCTGAGTACAGAATTCTAAAAATAAAGATGTAGGCAAAATGTATTTTGCAATTTCCTTTAAATGAATCCAGTGATTCTGTCTTCTAGGGCAGCATTAAACTCTCGTGGTGCTTAACCAAAATCAAGGGATTACTCTCCACTATTATCCTATAACAAACAGAATAGGTTAATAGCTGTCATTGCCATTTCTAAATAGAGTACTGTATCATTATGCATTGTTAGAGCTGACAGGCGCACATCCCTATTACAGCACTTCTATAACCTCACACAATAACAGCGATGATGTTTTGCAAGATGTTTTGATATTTGCAGACCTTATAAGATTTTAGTAAAGGCAGTGTTTAGGTTAGATAGGGAAAAGGAGAGCAAAAACAAAATTGTTTTTCTTCTTCATTCTAATTTAATGCTGTTTCCTGCACAACTCTTGCAACTTTTTTGACATATGAGAAATGCCTGGAGGAGGCCAGTCTGTCAGCAAAACAGCCAGGAAGAAATTTATTTATGGAAAGAACAGAGGTGCAGTTAAAAAAGAAAATAAAAAATACTCCCCTTTGAGAGGAGATGGAAAAGCAGCTATAGACTAATGAGCCTTTCTTGATCTTTCCTTCTTACTTGAACAAAACTGTCCCAAAGAAGTCGGACTCCCAACACTCAGAACAGAATTGGAAATTGCCATATGGCGTGTCCCAAAGTTTCCTACAATATAGTATATGCTTGCTTAGGGACTATTTCCCACCTTTCTTCTGTGTAATATAGTAGTTCCCATATACAACAGACTGGTATTCACTGGAGATTGATGAGACTCAGATTAGAACTCCAACTTCAAGCACAGACTTTGATTCGTGTGTCAGACATTACCCCAGAATTACATATCAGTGCCCTTAGTAATGGCTATCCTTGTTTTCAGTTTCTTGCAAATGTTTTTCAAAGACTGGGATTCTTCTCTTCTGCCTAATCGTACTGCCAGGCTTTTTTTCCCTATAAAACAGGTGAAGGAATTGCAGAACAAATATGCTATGGATGGCAAAATTATTGTATGGGGCATCAAAATGTTATGACCACAATTACAGTTCCTTTCTTTGTCTAAGGCACTCCTAAAATGAGCCTTGGAGAAGAAACCCATCTCTCTGCAATCTTGTACTGTATCATGAAGTTAAAATCTCCTTCTGCGTAGTATACAACTTTTGCTCCTAAGTCAGTACACAGAAACTGCTCTTTCAACACTGTTGCACTGTTTGAGCTTACGCCAGAGAACACCTTTGCAGTACCTGACTCAGGTGCACAAGTTCCATGAGGGGCTGTAACTTCTCTCAACACACTCCTAAAGGAAAACCACGACACATGGCAATGCAAAAGATATTTATAATATATTTGCACTTAAATCTATGGGTTAGCTATTGGTATTCTCATGTGAGTGCCACTGTCTCAACTGGAATTGCACCTACTGCCAACAGTGTAATTTTATCTATAGCCTGTTTAGAAGTATGGGCAGCTTTGTTGCAGGGAAATGCATTCTCATATATTCTTTTTCTCAATCTATCTTTCTTAGTCATTCACACCATATAAATGCTTTTGGTTTCACACATATCTCTTGCAGCATACTAATTAAATGTTTCAAAAGGCTTTATCCATGGTTAAGCGAAGATAAAATTTTAATGATTTAATTAGCAAGCTCCAGGAAAAAAATAATAATTAACAAAGGCGTGTGCTTTTAGTGTCTCTTGCTCTCATGTTACATTAGAACCACAGGAAGATGGGAAGATGCAACATTCAACATCACTTTTCCTAGTACACTCAGCCGCAGAGAACATGGCCCACACCATGCTAGAAGGGAAGAGGGGAACGCAACAGTCGAGTGAATTATGCCAGGTCTCAGCTGCATGACGTGAAGGGTGCTTCCTCAAAGAAAGAAGGCAGCTTGGGGGGCGGGATCAACTATCATTTGACCCCTAATAGTTGAAAGCAACTGGGAAAAAAACAAAAGCTATTTTCTGAAGGATGAATTGAAAACTGGTTCGCTTGCAGTATTTCCTCATGACTTTGTGTTTCTCTCGTCATTTGGACGCTTTACCCTGCCAGACCTCTGCATTTAGGGTTTGGTAAAGAAAAAATTCTGTTGTTCTGTATTATACGTTTGAGAAGAAAAAGCTAATTGCTCTGTTTGAATAACTTCTTATTACAATTTGGAATTTATTCTTCTGCTTTTCTCTCCACCAAGATTAGCCTATTATGAAAATCACTACCCAGTCACTACATATCGTTGACACAGAGCACAATATAAAGGCAGTTTGAGCCTGCCTCCGGGAAGCAGCCATTCTAATCCCACCATTTGGATCTCCCCTCCCAAATGCAGGTTGGTTATAATATTCCGTTTCATATGATGCACTATGCTCTAATACACATACTGAATATCAAAAACTAGCACGTCAGGAGATGAAAGGGAGTCTGGATTGTTCACTCATTATAAAGCATCATTCATTCAAAGAAGTTAAATGCATCAATAGGCAGCTTTACTCCCTCAGCACAATTCAGAAGGATCAATGGTACATGCTAGCTCCTGCTTTAAGAATTAGAGATGAGGCCAGAGCAGAGGGAGGGCACAGAAAACACGCATTTAGCTGCAATTAGAATTCTAGTCCATTGTAATATAATCATTGTTTTAGTTCACAAAATTTGCAGTTGGCAGTGATCTCACTCTGTCAGCCATCACTGAGCCTGCTCTGGAAAGACCAAGAGCTGTGTTCACAATCAGCTCTTGGCAAAAGTGGTCGCCATGCAGTCACTCAAAGCAATGTGATATCTATATTCTCGTCTCATTATCATTATTCTTCTCAGCCAGGATTCCCCAGTAAGAAGACATAGCTGGCCAAGTTCTATGGAAGGCTGTGTGCATGGGATAATAAAGCTGTGCGAGCTACACGCAGAAGGAGGGCACACCACAAACGTGCCGCGCAGAGGGTAAGCAACTGAGAGGGGATGTGGTGAAGAAACTGAGGAACTGATCCCAGTCATGGAAATGCTGCATAGCATGCAACTCTAATACTTGTTGGTAGTATATAGTGCTTTTTCTATATTCTGGTTCTTATAAACTCAGAATATGGGCACCGCTCAAGCCTTTAATCTGCAAATCCCCTGAAGCAAGGATTTACTTTTACGTGTGCTAGTCAACCTGTTGTAAATCACTGTGTACAGCTAACACCACTACATCAATGACTAGCAATAAAAGGGTGATAATACGGGTGGTTGAGGAACCTGGAGAGGTAAGTTGCATGGAGCAACTGTAGAACTGATGTAGATATAAAGAAACACTTGAAGTTAGCTCCATGTGTTGAACTTAAAATACAGACTTCAGTTTTTCAATGCTTAGTTAAGAAAGAAATTATGTGAGCTGTACATATCAAAGTCCCATTTACTGGATGTCTTTATGCTGCTCTGTTCTGCACAACACGCTCATCATACTATTTGACTTCCTTCCTGTAAATCTGACTAACCGAAGATGACCTATATTGCAAAACACTCAAATTTAATTTGGTTAACAAAAGCAGGTTTGGAGGACACAAAGAGGAGCACAGAATCTGAACCATTCACTCATTTAAATGCATCATGCATTCACAGCTGGTATTTTACAGCTGATGTATTTTGTTTTGCTTTCTCTGCATAAAAAAGGAAGGAAGGAAATCAACAGTTTTGAACTTTGAGTTACAAGCAGATATGGAGAGTGCAGCCCCTGGTCAAGTTACAAAAGAGCACAAAACCCCACTTAGATCCCTTACAATTAAACTTTAGAGATTTTCAGTACTTAACTGTAACAATCTGAAAGAATTGCAATGTATAGATTACCCAAATCTTAAATGTAAATACATTAATCTTGTAATGTCCTCTCTCTTGCAAACTCCACGGTGAAAACTAGGGATGGTGATTCAAAGTGTATTTACAGACACGAGGGTTTTCCACACTTCCCACTGCTACAGAATGTAGTTATTTCCCTGGTGAAACTATGGAGCACTACCTCCCTTCTTTCACCAACACTAACAACACAGGAAAATGTGTGCTATAAATACATTATTAATGCTTTGGTTAAAATTTGGTTAAAATTATCATAAGCTTCGAGTAAGCAAAGGTCTTTCCAAAGTCAGCTGTTGTTGCCTGGCATCTTTGCAAATTAGCCTATGAGGGTCTTCAAAAGTTCTTTGATAAAGATTAATTAAATAAGAATGTCTATGTCTGCAATCTCTTAATTGCCCCTGGAAAGGTAAATGTTTGAAAACACTGTGAGATTAGTTTCAACTCTTTTTGAAATCAAAAACTATCATTGGTGAGATAGATTGTCTTGTACAGGCACAGCCAAGACACAGAAGTTCCATCTTAGAATTACCAGTGTTATTTGTTGTCTACCTGATCAGCTATTAAAAACTAGGCTGGACAGAAGCAAGTCTTCCGAGTTCAGCAGTATCTCAAAAAAACTTCTACCAGGGATTCTCACATTGGTGTGTTTAAATTATAGGCCTTGCTTAATTTAACTGTAAAAATTTGCTGGAGGCAGAGATTTGTAATATAAATTTTGAGCCTGACAGCAATTTCCACTTTACACATTTTGAAAACAAATGTGGCAATGTTTCAGTTAGTTGAGAACAAATAATATCTTAGAAGTCTATCTGTTACAGGAGTTGAGAAAAGGAGTATCTGCACATTTTAAAGCTGACAAACTCCCATTACTATCAATGCTGACATGTGCTCGGTTAATTCATACTTTACCAGAAACTGCCATCAAATTGTGAAATGTAGAATGACTACAAATGTTTCATAAGCATTAACAGTGACAAATCATGTTTGATTTCCTGACTAGTTTAACTAGGAAAATTTAGACTATATTACAGAAATCTAGACTTGACGTTTCTTTCCCAGGTACTTGGCTGGACAGAGGTGTTGATCTTAATCATCTCCTTACTCAACAGGATGAGGCACATAGTCATAACTTCAGATGTCCAGAATGACAGGTGTATCTGCACAAAAAGGATAGCTTTTCTGTGCAGGAGAAGAGATTTTTCTTTTTTTCCCAAGAGTTAATCTCAGACACCACCACAGGATCATAGAATCATCATTAACCTTCCTCAATTCCATTCCAAGAGCAAGGTACAAGTCTTCTATTGGCTTTTGCAGGTAGAAACTCCGCAGAACATCATGTTTGGTTTTGGGTTTTTTTTTAAAGAAAAAGAAAAAAAAAGGATGAACCAAAGTACAATCATTAAAAATAATGTTAATCCATTATTGATTTTTTAAGATGGGAGGAAAGACAGAAGGAATTACTGCTGAAAGTTATAATGGCCTACTGGATTTCTAGAATGTGCTTATGTATTTCCATGATGCAAATGGCACAAGAATTTGAATAGACCAGATTAGAACCAAAACTGTTCCTCCCCCAGTCAGTGAGGAAAGTACAGTCTCAGGTAAGTAGGCTTTCTTTTCTTCTCCCACCAAGGCACAGGCAAGAGTGCTAGCATCTTGTATAGAAGTGAAAAAAACCCAACTGCTTTCTGCTTTCTAAATTGTCCTGAATCCAGTCCCACTGATGACAAGCCTCAAAACGTCTCTTTGAATGGAATCACTTTTAGAACAGGATATAGGTTATAATCCCCTGTGTATTATCTTCAACAAGCCTAATTTGGATTCAGTATCCACGAGTCTCTCCTTTGGAGGCTATGACCATTAATATATTGACTGCACCACACGCGCCTGATAAAGCAAAGTACTGCTCCTTCTTTGCAATAGGATCGCTTTGTAACACAAGAAATCAAGTATTTACTAGCAAGCTTATCTACCTTGATCTCACCATTCCTCCGATGTTCCTTTGGGAGCCTAGCTTCTTTAGACACCTTTCAACAGAGCCTCTATGTTAGTCAGCTTATCCTCCTAGAAGTTTTAACAAATGATCTCATGCTTCTTTCAGTGGAACACATTTTAATTGTTCATCATCTTTTACATTTTACACCATGACAGAGTAAGCCTTAATTTTGCTGAAGGAATGTCAGGAGGACCTTCCCAATAAAGAGCCCAACAATTATTTTCCTAAAGATAGTTGATGTGCTTCTAAGGTGGTATCTTACCCTTAGCAATTTTGCCTGATCTCCCATTTTTTTCCCCAACAATCCTCTCACACTTAACTCTATATAGTCCAGAAAACTCACCCCAACAACAAGCAGTCCTGTATCATGTACACACATACACTCACTGAATCTGATGTGTATGATGCAAACTGCTTAACCTTCTTTTTAACTGAGTTACACCATTTCCTTCAGGCCTTGCAAAATTATTTAGGACAGGTGAGATATCGAAATTTTGAAAATATGTAAGAAATACTTAATAGCGAAATTTACACTTCTGTCAAGGGAAAATTCTCCTTCTACTATAATCTAACTTGTCATGTGCTGAACTGTCACATTTACTTAGCAAAAGATCAGAACTTGCATATAGGATATCACACTGCACTTGCCTATGATTAACCAATGACACAGTTAAAAAAAACCAACAAACCTGTTCATAGACTTTTTCCTGTGGAAATTGTATTATTGCAGGTTATAGGTTTCATTAGATCACTTTATGAGAAAAAAGAAAGAATTGCACTAACCATTCCAAGATAAGGAGTAAGAAGGTTGGGTTTGGGTTTTTTTCCCCCTTATGAACACACATTTTTTTGGTTACTGTTGCTCTTCTGTTGTACGTGTGTCTTACAATTTGTGCTGTAAATCTGTCAATTGCTGGTTTTCAAACTGGGAGTATAATGAGCCATCACAACACCAGAAGTGACAGTTCTAGATATAGAACATGAGGCCAAAGAGAGCCAAAGGCATCAGAACCCTGGACATGTGGCAGAGGTTCACACAGTTCTGGAAGAGCAACTGCGTGTGATGCAAAGCACGTATCTGCATGATTCCAAAGATACCATGACCCTGAGAGCATGCCATGTGTACACAGTTCCAGGCACACTGATATTCATTTGTCCACAAAATACGCTCTAATAAATCCTGATCAGCAGTTGTGCCTGTTCCCTATGTAATTAGCATTTGCGTGCTTTTCACTGCCCAGGACTGTAATCTAGAATCCTATAGATTACTGCTTTCCATTTCCCCTCCAGTATTGTAATTTCTGCCAAACTGCCTTGATGCCAGAGAACATAGCTGTAAAATGATTAAAGAAAAAAAAAAAAGAACAAACTCATCATGTTTGATTGAAACTGTTTTTTATGTTCATTACGTGATACAAGTTTCTCTCTCAGGCTTTGTTGAACTGAACCTTAGGTATGGCCCTACAATCTCCACTTCACAATTGAAAGCTCACTTGCAATTATTTTCATGAAATTAGAAAGGAAGATGGTATGAATTTCCACAACAGCTTAATGGATTTCAATTCCTGATTTGGCAAGCAAGCTTTTACTGATTTCTTAGTTTACCAATGAACTTCTTTGCAATCTAATAATTAGTAAGTACGTATGTTATATACAAATTGAAAACTAAACATGTCCAGTCACTAAATATGAAATCCACTGAATCCACTGTGCTGTCTTTTAATCAGCCCCTGGGAAAAAGCAGGGGTTTACTGGATGCTATGAAGCTTAACGCACTTAGGCTCTGATGGACCAAGGAAATAAATTAATTGCTCCTCAGTGGAAAATGCTCTAGTCCCTGATTCCTGGTAAATACATTTGTGCTTCTCAGGTTATTTCAAACGAGTAGACATGACTTAAAGAAAGATCATCTCTAGGTTATGTTGGATTAACACCTCTGCAAACATTGTATAGATTAAATTGTACCCAGAAACAAACTGGAAGCCAATTAGAGCTAAGAAGAACAAAGATAATTTGCTCCATGAAGAAGCAAGACAGCAGGATCCTACATCGGCTGAGATTTCAGAGTAATCTTTTAGTATTGCTCCAATACAGAGTACACATCAACAATCAATTTGCAAAATGGCAAAGACATGGATAACTGCAGTGGGGACTGCTGTCTTTAAAATGCAGGAAAAAGAAAACAAATAATGTGATAAAGAAGGACAATATTTCAAATATTGAATGTTTTAAAATGTTTATTCTGCAAAAGTTTTATTAAAAAAACTTCATAGGAAATTCAATTTTCCTATGAACAGAACCATTCTGGAGAGTAAATTCATTCATTAAAATGCAAGTCCTACTGCGTATAAAAATCTCAGTGCAACCTTAACTGCCAATTTACTGCTGATTGCTCTGTAATATGTGACTTTATAAAGCATTGTCCAAGATTTTTAAAATTAAATATTTATACTCCTAAATGACTCTTGCCTGAAAAATACCAAGTATTCAACAATTTTGAAAATCATGCCCTTGCATGCCTACATATAGATGTGGGATGTTCTTGATCACTAAAGCATCACAAAATTTTTCTCAGCTCAGAGAGTAAATATTAATACTACTCTGAGTCCTAATTCATCGCTCTGCATAATGCTTTGAGATCTTTGGATGAAAAGCATTACAGATCTATTTCCAGGATCTTTTCCTGAACTCGGAATATTTAAAAGCTCTGTAAACCCCTTCCTTCTTTAATAGGACTTACAGCATGCACTCTCAAAAGAATGTATATGCCATTCGCTTTTGTATACTGGCAATTGGAATTCTGTCAACTAGAATTCTTTTGCCTTAACTTACTCTTTGTTCTATTTTTGTTTTTCTGTGTCACACTTTCGTCTTATTGATGGATGCTATAGCCATACTAAATGATGTGTACTTTTAATGAAAATAAGCTCACTTTTAGCTTGCTAGCCATATTATCTTTGCTTTATTAGTTTCCATACATAGGCTGTTTCTTATTAATTATATAAAACTTTTTAAAAATACAGTAAATGCTGAAAAATAAAATATAAGTACATGTATGAGCCTAGAGCCAGCAAAAAAGCTTGAAATAACAGCTAGGCAACCTTCCAGCAATATCACAGTAAAAGGTAGGCTCTGGCTTTTGTTGCCTATTTGATCTGTCCAGAGCTTTTTCATTTATCAGAACAGCTGGTTTACAGCTATAGTGCACAATTTTTTGAATAATGGTGCATTCATCTTAACCCTATTAAATAAACAAAACAAAAATGCTCTTGTGACTGCAAAAGGTTTAGCTTTTATTTACAGGCTTTCTGTACATTGAGACTAGCAGGACTGCTTTTTAGTGGGGGAAAAAAAAAGCATGTCTGTTTTGAAAGGGTCCAATTAGCAAGTCTCAGGACGCTCAGCTTACAGTGCTGAGTGAAATCGGAGCTGGACTTCTGCGAAACAAAACTCCAGTACACTGCTCACTGGATAGAAAATGTAGTCAATTGAGAAGATGGAAATAAGAGGAACAAAAAGAAAAAAAAAGAAAGTGGATGGTAAAACCCATTCTTCCCACATGTTTTCATTTATAGAGTGTGATGAAAGCCTACTTAGAGGCTTTTATTTACTCTTAATGTGGACACTGGAGTTTTCCCTGGACATTCAGCACCCCTTACTAGAAATAGTAATGCTTTTTTTCATACATAGACAGAAATATTTCTATTTCTATGAAATTCTAATTTTTTAAATATTAGAAACTATGCACAGGTTGATGAGTAGTCTGGGGATTTGAGAGTACATAGAATTACTTTGTTTTCATGCAAAGGAGAGAGAGACGAGAAGAGAAAAACATGCAAGATTGGTAAGTATATGGAAACAGTCCAATCAGTGCCAACGAATGGAAATCACATCATGGTTAAACTCCAGTATTACAAATCAAAGAAAATTCTATCAAATTCCATAAAGTTATACCAGGTAAACCCAAGCCAAACTCATGCCGAAGTTTTCAGTTGAAGTACAGACACAAATCCTCAGATCTATGTGATGACCTTTAAAGGTCCCTTCCAACCCAAACTATTCTATGATTCTATTAATCAATATTAATATATCTATTAATCTCCTTTCATATTAATATTCTTCTTACTACAAAGGCAAAGTTTATAGGATGTCTTTTTACTATATCAAACAATGATCTTCAAGGTCCCTTCCAACTCTAACCATTCTATGATTCTATGACCAAAGAAAAAAGCATGCACTTGGGCACAGAAGAGTGCCTTCCAACATCAAAATCCCCCAAAATGTAGCAATAAATCAAAGGCTCATTCATTCCATTCATTGCACTGATCTCTACCTGGTGCCAAATTCTCTTCCTTTTCCTG
The DNA here is from genome assembly GCA_008711295.1 of Anarhynchus alexandrinus. Classification (NCBI taxonomy): domain Eukaryota; kingdom Metazoa; phylum Chordata; class Aves; order Charadriiformes; family Charadriidae; genus Anarhynchus; species Anarhynchus alexandrinus. The sequence goes on along the minus strand of VUYV01000163.1, from coordinate 667,265 downwards.
ATGAAGGCAGCATTTAGCAACAAGTCTCAGACACTGTATTTTGTTCCGCTTTTGTCTTTTCTGTCTCATTTTGAGTGGGGCACTGCTTACTGATAGCAGTGCTGGACAAAGTTGTCCTGTCTCTAATGGAAGTGAAGATAGAGCAGAAGTGTCATCTGATTTCAGATGCATACATATCTATATAACGGACAAGTTAAGTGTACAGAGTCATATATACCAAGCTATTATTACAAACTTGCCTGCATTACATATGCCATATATAGGGTGTTTTTAGAGATTAGACATCTATGCATAGACATGTATGTATATCTATACATATGCATTAATACATTTGTATAGTAGGGAATGCAAGAGTTCATACAGACTATTTAAATGGAACTGTTCTCCCATACAACATGAAAAAACAAAACTTAAAAGGATCAACCAACATGTATTTTCTATTTTGCGGTGGCAAATCACAAAACAGGCCTACATATTACATGTAGTACAGTGACAAAGTTAAAAACACCAATTTCAGTTACAAGCCTGTTCACTGTTGTCGACCCTTCCAACCATTTCAGCAGCATCTAATATATCCTGAGATCTTTAAATAGGGTATGATCAAAACACATTGCAAAAAAGCAATCAGAAGATTGTGTATGAACAAAAAGCAGCTAGGCAAGAACAAGCCATAAATACCAAGCCGAGCTGCAGCCAGGGGCTGATTGGTGCCTAGGCACAGGGACACAAAATGGAGAAAACCTGTTGGGAGCCTTTGGTAAATTATGTCCCCAAGGAATGTTCCCCAAGACTGCACAAAAACCACGGAGCAACCTATGCACCTTTATGAGACTGTCATATGGAAGGTATTATAAAAGTGAAAAGCAGTATTGTTATTACCACTGGTACTGGCAGCTGTGCAAACATAAGGAACCATCTGCTGTCGTTTATAAGTGCATGGGTGATCTGGGACAACAATGGGCTAAAAACAGGATCTTCCGAACTAAGAGAAGTTGGCTTAGTTTCTAACATTTCTGTCAACAAATCTGTGGGCTAGGATCATGCTCTTGAGACACTGCCAACTTAGTTTCTGCATGTAGGCGTTATATCAATGGTTTTTATGGCCATAATATTTAAACCCTCAGGACAATGATTGCGATTCACAGATCTTAGGGGATGATGTGCTCAAACATGACTTTGTGGTAGATGCGGACCACCTCAACAACAACCGCTATAAAGAGACAATGCACAGGAAAACAGAACAAATAGCATATTTTTGCAGCCTAATCCACAACAGCATCCCATCTAAAATTCATAGACTGTTTTGGCGTTTTTCTGCTCTGCTGGCGCTGGCTTGCATTATATGTCATGTCAACCTATGCTGTATTAAAAGCATGCCACGGTCTTACAGCACAGAACGCGATGTTGCAATTCCTACAACAAATACACAGTTATCTGGACCCAACTATTCACTGCCAACTCACACGTAGGAAACGCAGGCTCCCGAGGAAGAAAAGCAGCTCAGCAACATACAGAAAGTGGAGGTTGGGGTTGTTTATTACATATACGAAGAAGCCACTTAAGTATTACTATTTCTTGTAAGTGGTGTTGTCCTGCAGAGGTTACAGCAAACAATGGCTATTTGTTCTGAAAACAGATTAACAATTGTGGTACATAATGGAAAATCACATCATACAAAGGAAAGAATACTAGAGGTAGTAATTGATTTATAGATCTCAGAAATCTAAAATTCGTGGCTTAATACTGTGACTTGGTACTTCCATGAAGTTTCGCATTTCCAAAGAACAGTACAAGCATTGCCTAATTGATCTTTATGAATAATTTACTGCTGGAAATGACACTATAACCCTTAGCCTTTCAGTGCATTACTGAATCTTCTGCCTTATTTTTAAACTGTGGATTCTGCAAGGCATACACATAAGCATGTTTTAGTCATTTTATAGAATTTCAGTTGTGGAATAATCCACTACAACTTAGTGGAAGCTGCTTATCACAAAGTACTTGTTGATTCCTCCCCATGATGAAGTGCACCGCTCACATAAATAAGTTAAATGCTTATCTAACTGCCTTAAATATGCTACCTTTGCATGTGCGCTGTATCCAGATAAGTATGCATATAAAATACACAAAATCCTTTAATTTTTAAAAAAGCACTTCCCCAATAAAACGATGTGAACCTCTTAGTAGTCTCATTAGTGACTTTTCATGACAACACATGGAAATCATTGCTAAAATGAATCATTTGCTACATGAACTGATTGCTAAAAGAAATCAGAGGCCACAGTTTAAGTAGAATTCAAATAAAGGATCAGACATTTACACAGGAACGCCCATAAGTACATCAGACGGAATAAGACTCAGTATCAGGGATGCAAACCCCCATGCTTCAGACCTTAAGCCAACTTTGTGATTGTTAACACAAACACCTTATGTTGTTTCTTTTTTTTTTTTCCCTACCCGTCACCAATATGTTTT
>VUYV01000163.1:585819-664337 GCA_008711295.1 Anarhynchus alexandrinus | reverse complement strand
TTGAAAAAATCAAATAGGAAACAGCCTTAAAAAAAAAAAAAAAAAAACAAACCAGTTTGACCTGTCATGGCAATTCTTAACTTCTTCAAAAAGTAAAAGAGATTTTGTAATATTCACTGTGAAAGCCCAGATCAACTGGAATCAAGTAGTAGCACAGTAATTATTTTTGTTTTAAATGAATGCACAATAGCATCAATAGTGTTAACAATTTAATTGAATTTCTAATCCATTTTTTATTATTAAACATGACAATTGTGTGCAACACACTTAATTCACTTTCACTTAATTGGTACCTAAAATGTAATAATCATGTTACCACACAAACCCTTTTATACGACAACCATTAAATGTTCTTTAGTGTACTGTATATTTTTTGAGCTACATGTATATTTTAATAAAGCTGAGTGAAAAATTTATAGGAAGCCTTTTTGCATCTTTTCAAGCATGAAACTGCCTTACTACAGATGAAGGACTACTCTGCAAAAGTGCATAATGCTATGACGGCTCCAGAATTATGCAGATAACAGTGCACTGTACAAACACAAAAGAAAAAAAAGAGGAGCATTCTACCTTATGTTCATATACTCCACAGATTTTTCCATTAAACTAAAAAAAAAATCTTTGATGTCTTTCTTTCTCCCTCCTCCTCTCCTTCATGCACAACGGCACAAGCATGATTTCACACACACACAGTTTCTCAAACTATAAACTTTTTCCACCTGCAAAGTAAATTATAAATTACAGCCCCTGGAGGCTAACTACTGATATTCCCTTAACACACAAGGCCAATAACAATATATAGTTTCATGGCTAAATAGTAAGCCTGTAATTTAATCATAGGGTCCTGCTGCCATTTATAAATTGCTCCAGCTTTTATGATGTCAGCATTGCACCTTCTGTTGAAAGGCAGAACAGTATTCAGACATAAAACTTGTATTATTCTAAATGTACAAGAGCTGTAAGGCAGTATCCACAAAAACATTAACCCAAAGGGAATATATCCTTTCTGGTCAGAGTTGCTGATGCAGTTCACCAGGTTGAGACATGTTTCCTGAAGGGCGGAAAGGCAGGTAGACTTACCTTACACTTAAAGGCTTAAGACCTAACAGAAACCAGACAAAATACATCTTAGATCAAAGGTCACCTTTCTCTTATTGCTCTTGCAAGATCTTGTATTTTGTACTGGGAGAAAAGGGTGTCCAAATTCTAGCTAGCCTTGTAATGTAAGCCAGTACCTTTCCCATTAATTTTTATATCGAGCATAAAGTTACAGCTGGAAAACCATATGCCCACAAGTTCAAGGAAAACCTAAAAGAAACCAATGGAAAAGAATTAGGTCAACAAGGAAAAAGAAGAAAAGCAGTGAAAAGAGGGGGTAGGGGGGAAGAAGAAAAAGAAAATTTATTTCCACTGCTGTGGATTTTTTCCCATAAGAAGTCCTCAAACTGTCAAAGTTCAGCAAGAGTGATGTGCTGTATTGTGTGTATAACATCAGCCTCCTTGCAAATACATCACGGTATTGCCAACGGACACCATAGGACTACTATGGAGGGTGGGAATTTCAAAAGTCTTTCAGAAAGCGTGTGACATACTTACTACACCTTCTATACATTTTGTGTTTTTTTAATAAACATTAGGTTTGCTAGACTACTACCATAATAATCATTCTTCTAATGAGGAATGTCAAGTGAGAGGATTTATAGGTTTTTGCTACATGAACAACAGTATTTAGTCTTTTAACAATTGGAGGTGATGAAAACGATGGCACTTGGCACAGTTCGATAGTTTCACTCTTTTCTTTATTTAGGAGTTCGCACTGATGCCCTACCGCTCTTCAAGGAATTTTTTTCCAGGTCAATTCCAATATAACACTTCAACAGCAGCAGAATTAGCATTGTCTGTCTCTCACCCTCCTTTTCTCAGTGACCTTGGACACTTACGATAGAACCTGCAAAATCTATAGAAAGGGGGACTATCCTGAGAACTGTGATCCCCAGTGCTTTAAAGAAAGTTTCCCTGAATCTGAACTGATTCTTACTTCAGATTAATAACCAAGGAGGATGCATGATGAATGGATGTTATGACTCTTGCAATTGAGGACCTGAAGCATAACTAAAAAAAAATATAAATGAAGTTAACTCCACGTGGCTAGCATTGTGGCAGAAGCAATGGGAACCACAGCCTCATCTAGATGAAGTATCTCTGAAGGGAAAAGCATTAGTCAAATTTTACACTCAGCTCCATCCATCTCAGCTGTCTTTGAGGGGACTGAACAGCTGACCCACCATTTGACCTACTGAATTGTAATTGGAAATACATATCTCTGCTTAATTTTCTGTAGGGATATCTATTCAAGGGTCTCATATTCGGTCCCAAATCTGAGGACAGTCAGGATATACATTCTGCATTTAAGTATCTCAGGTATTCCACACAAGTAGCATAAATTTGTACCTAAATTAAGATAAAATCCGATTCTAAATAGCTTAGACCTCACTCTTACTGCCTGCAACACGGGTGCAAAAAGGATTGTAAAATGCTACTACCAGGATTCCATTGGATTCTATTCAATCCCTCTCTTTCTGTATATGTATCTACTCCACACAGGTGTGAATGACTACAAAAATAAAAGGCAACAATGACTCTGAAAAATTAGTTTAGTTATTATTATCTGCAAATATTATTCCTGCTGCGATTCTTGTATTCTTCAGAAACTATTCAGTTTGTACATATGCTTATACATACATAGCTGATAGAAACATAGGAGAGAAAAGCTTTGTTTATTGAAGTGAATCTCATTTTGAAGCAGAGTCATAAGGTAGAAGTCCTACTTCTAGCATGCATCAATGACACAACTTGCCATGTTTCACAGGTTTATCAACACACAGTAAAGGTCTTCCAGCTTTACATCTAAGGCAATCACAGAATCATAGAATATCTTAAATTGGAGGGGACCTATAAGGATCATCGAGTCTAACTCCCTGCTCCTTGCAGGACTAGCTAAAACTAAACCTTAAGACTAAGAGCCTCGTCCAGATGCTCCTTGCACTCTGACATCGCTCCTCTCTGACGTATTTTTGGGGTTTGTGTGAACTAATGTTTTTATTTTCTTCCAGGACAATGCAGAAACAAGTCAAACCCCACTGCTTACATTCTAATCTAATGCCAGCTGTTTTCATGTAGACTGGCTGTCAGCCAGCCTCCTGACAGATTCTTGTGTGGTTTGTATGAACAGAGGTCACAGACTGAAGTCCCGGGAAACACAACAACATACTTCAATATACGCTTAATAATCTAGCTCCAAGATAAATGAGCAAGCATTTCTCTTTCAATGTTCCTCCAAGACAATAAAAGGTGAGTTGGTCAGGAAAACCTGACCTAGGTTTAGGTTTTCCTCAATTTTAGGGAGCTATTCTGAAATTGTGATCCCTGTGTCTGTTAGTACTAAAATCCCTCCGTTACTTGCTTTGAGTATGTGGAAAAGATCCTTTAAGTCTCTGATGATGACAACACTTTTTAACAATGCTTTTCTCTTGCTGCTTCTTTTCTGATTTAATCTTTTTGCCCCAAAATGTCTTTCTGAAGGATGCAGAATGAACAATGGAAACATCATTCAATCCAGTTTGCATACAAAGATTACTTGACTTTGTATCACTGACACTTTAACAGGTTGATGTCACTAAAATTAATACATTCCATCCAACAGTTGGACCCTAGCCACAGAAAAGTGTTATGAAAATGAATGATGTAGCATATGTCATTCATATATCATGGTAGGAAGAATCATTGTTTTCCACTCTACAGAATGCCCAAGTCTAATCAGGTAACATGAGACTTTCTATTCCGGGAAGGACATCGGACTATCAGGAGATTTTCAGTGCATGAGAAAACTGGACAACGTGGTCAAACCAGGCAACTTATCCATGTCTACACATTTATAAGAAGTATGTTTATAAGCATACTCTCTCTTCCCACAGATACCATCAACCTGCTTTTCACACAAACTTAGGAAGCCAAGCATTGCCTTAATTACACAAATACAGAAGCCTTGATTGGCTGAGGTCAGTGGGAACACAAGGATAGCAGGTTAAAACTAAGCCTTAAAAATTATGTTAGATTCCATCCTTATGCATAAAAAACCCCATCAGGAGTAACTATCTCTTGGGAAATTATTATCATTACATACTCTTTCAAAAACTACAATTGAAATGGGCATGTAGATTATTTTCAATAGCTGTATTTTTCAGACTTGAATATTATATAAACCCACTAAATATTCTCAGGTTTGCTCTACTTTCTGAAGCATGGAGTCATTCCATTCTACCACATCTGAGCCATTTAAAATATACGTACTATATTATTGTGCTTGGCCATTTTTGTGTCAGTAAATTATTTACAAGTAAGACAATTGTAAACACCAAATTATGGCCAGAAGAACAAGTAAAGTCATCCAAGTAGCATATAAACACTACTTTATATATTGAGTTTATGCAACACATCTCCTTGTCCCTGTAGTGACACACCAGAGGGTTAGAAGAAAGATGCCTAGTGTTTGCTTACTGGACAAAGAACTCAACTGTGCCATCTGAAGGAACTGCTTAAGCTTCACTGGGGAAAGAAATGAAATAATTTTACATCAGAAGGCCAAAACATTCAAGCAGTCAAAATTCTGGGGGTTTTGTTTGTGGTTTTTTAAACTGGGAAAAAATCTTCACGCTTGATGATCCTAAATGTCTTCCATCTCTTTGCAATGAAATCACCCAAAGATATAAATAAACTATTCTAAATAAAGTTCAGACTGACTGCAGCATTAGATATGTCTACTAATGTATGTGACTGTCAGCCAAAATAAATTAACCTCCAATAGAAGTCATTTTCATAAAATTAATTATTCCAATGTCAGCTAAAAGAGACAGGTGCACTCTCACTGTTCCTTCACCTAGACTTTTCAATGAACTTTTCAAATAGGCTGCGGTTAGAAAACCTATATTTGAAGATTTTATTTCATTGCTCTTTCTAGGCTGTGAGGTCCATTGTTTGGGGTTTTTTTTTAGTAAACTAAAGGATCTAGCAAGAAAAATAAAGGATTCCTGAGCAAATTATATATAGTACAATCTGATATAAAAATATAAGAGGAAATTCAATGATGAAATGAACAACATTGAGCCTCATGAACTAGAACGTGGAACTGAGATACTGGCAAGCAGCATTACTCACCTCAGGGATTGGGCTTTTGCCACTTTTCTGAAAATTTGCCCAGATTTAGTTGCTGTAAATCTTTGAAAAATGAGTTTCTGTAGTTCACTGGAGACTTTTATTTTAGCTGCCAATGCCTGCAAGATTCAATCCATATTGAGACTAGAATAATTCAGTTGGAAGGGACCTATGATGATCATCTAGTCCAACTGCTGGAATTGCACACGCTACAGTCAAACCTAAGTGGACTTTCCAATGCAGTTGCAGCTCTTGGCTGCCATGAACTGTCTGCTTCTAAGTTCAGGCATAAATGCTTATTCAGAGCTTGCCTGGGAATGTCTGCATACCAAGCTACTGCGCTATCCAGACATGCTCTAAGCAAGTATGACCAATCCTCTGCACTGAACGGAGCATGAAGCCCATGGGAAAAAACCAGCAGGCACGTAGCTGAAGTCTGTATTTTGTAAAGCATGGAGGAAACATATGGATAACTATTAATTATAGAGAAGCAGGTCACAGTTTAATAGTTAACATGAAGTTGAATTTTGCACTTGTAAAAAGGATTCCAACTGCTTGCTACATCTAAAAAAGGTGAATTCCAAAATTTGCAAGTAAATCCATTTGTTATTTTCTGAGGTAGAACTGATTAAGACCAATCAAACACTGAGTTCTACATTAAAATGTAACTTAGACTGTACATGCCTATTGCTAAATGGCAGGTAAAGCTCCAAACGTTTAGAGAGGAATTTCAAATATAGTGTCCAGCATTAAAAATCCCAGCATTAATAACAGTACAGATCAGACCCAAATGAAATCCAAATGTGTTAAGACCTGGATATGTATTGTTAAGACATCAAGACAGTCTTAGCTGTGTTGATGTGGCAGTGATGGAATGCTGCAGGAGACAGCTAAGAACCACACACACGTACCTGAGCTGGTGCCAATCCAAGCTAAAACAACCACATGGAGCAATGTCGCACTGGGACAGACCATATCAGGTCTTCAGCTGCTTCTGGTTCCAGAGCTTTCCTGGCCTTCCCTGACACCCCAGGGGTCTCTGCTCCTCATTCCATTTCATGGTGTAGGCATGCCCTGAAGTGGAAGAAAGTATATTTAAAAAAGAAAAAAGAAAAGAATATGCTTACAACTCAGGTTTATCTAAACAAATGCTACAAACATATTTTCTTTGTAATTACATACTTAATGCAGAGGTTCTTAACTTCTTTATTTTTTGCTAGGGTGACAATGCTATGTTTCCTGGCTGCATAGCACTCTGAAGTAGGCTGCAAAACTCTAGATATGTTTTCCTCTGTTGGCATTCTTAAGTTTCACTGAATGGTATTGCTGACAGACTATTCAGTCGTCTAACTCTGCTTCCATGCCTCATAGATCGTCTTAAGTCCATACATACTAATCTAACTTTCTAGGTTTGCAATTCTTATTTTTGGAATAACTATTACATTGTCCTGACATAGATGTGAACCTCTGTTTGTGTGTATTTTAAGGATGCTAATATGTATTCTCAAACTTATTTCCTTCCTGGCTTAAGTGTTTTGTAGGGGGGATAACAAAAATTGCTTGATTAACATAACGACAGTTTGCAAGGGATAGCTATAAGCTGGTTGTGAAGAAGTTTGGCCTACAGTAATTTGTATACAAGAACATACATTAAACATATGGGTAGGGAAAAATCGTAATGCTCTAGGCAAGGCTTTGCTACAGAATAAAGATCCATCTCCTCCTGCACAGAAATACAATAGTTTCCCAACATCACAACATTCCAAAAGAGAATTGGAGCATATACTATTTAATTTTACAAAACTGTTGAATTGTGCACTTGAGACAGTAAATATGGGCAGCATGATAGACAGAGTTTTTATTCCAGCAAAACTATTTTGTGTTGATATTCTGTGTCTGTGACGCATCCAAATAGCTGCCCTGGGGCAAGACCCCAGTGCAATCAAGTTGTCAGGTTTAACATAGTTATTCTATGACAATAACTTTAATAAATTAAAGATCATGGCTACTTGCAAAGTAGGCTGTTCACTGCTTTACAGGCAGTTCAGGCATTTTTTATCTCTAAAATAGCAGGTTGCCATCAGATATTTAGACGGTTAGTTTCATCACCAGCAGGATAAACAAGACAATGTTCCCCAATCTATAAATCCCTTTCCTGGCTATGTCTTAACAAATTCCAGGCAGAATGAACCAGTTGTACTGTCAGCATACTAGACGGAGTATAAGTCCTGTCAATTTTTTGGACTAAACCACTCTGTTCAGACAGACCTTAGAATACAGCTTCAGGTTTACTTCATGCACCTGCCTGCTTCATTATTTGGAGAATAAAAAAAGCTTTTGGGAAATGAATATCTGACTTAGCAAAGCATAAGTTGCAGGCCACAGAAATATTATTTCCTTATTTTAAAGCATTTACATGCTCTTAATTCATTTGCATCCCAAAGGATTAAAATTATTTTAAAGAAATAGTCCCACAACCTCTTAATGTGCTGGAATCTGCTGTTGTTCTGCCTAAGCTGATACAACTGACTTGGAAATAAAATGTTATTTACAAAAAGAATATTTTTATTTCTTGGTTGCTATAATTTTGAAGCAACAAATATATAGCTATATTGTATTTCTCTGGGCACTCAAAGGAGAACAAAGACCTAAATTGTAAATGGTATGTACGAATTTCCCAACATTAGGTATTTTGGTTTTGTTGTTTTTATAAGTGGGGAAATACAGACAGTGAATAGCAGTAAAGTTTTTTTTTCTAGAGCAAAATGTGAAGTCAGCTTCCCAAAGCACTTGCCTTTGTCAGAGAAACGAGGAAATCAGAGTAATAGCCTGCCACATCCTGTTGCTTCAATGGACAGCAATGGTACAGAGCTTTCAGTCATTTGGATGTTGTTATGGGAACTACAAAATTAGTGATCTGACAGTTGCAGGTATCAGTAAAAAAATGCTATTTTTCTCCAAATTCATTTTGGTTGGTCACTCTTCTCAACACTCAAAAACAATAGCTACTTGATATAGAAGTCACATTCATCCCTTTCCATGCACTGCAAACCATGGCTTATATTTGATAATAAAGACTAATATAAAACCTTATTTCCTCTTCTGTGTGATACTGTCAAAACATTTTAATTCTAGGCTTGAACACAGCTTGCTAAATAACCTGCCTTTGTTTTTTCTTGTTCTGAGTTTAGAAGAGTCTATGTCAAAATGACAGTCTATCAATTAAGTCATTACTCAACATCAATAAGATTGCAAGAATCAGACCCTTGGTATGTCTATTTGAGGCATGAATTTGAATGAAGGGGAATAAAAGAAGCAACAATTCAACAAAACTGCTGAACACATACTTAACTTTAAACTTGCTCTTAATTACTGTATGGCATATAGGCCACCAAAAATATAAGCAAGTTTATTCTGCAGCAATATCCAGTTTACAAATGAGGGCCCTATACAAATCAAATTACTGTAAGAGGCAGTCATAGTAAAACGCAGGCAATATAGCATTTAATTAAAGCAAGTCTGTAATGATGTCATCAGTAAACCACAGTTTGTGCTTTATAAATAGCAATTACTCCAGAACTGCAGCATTATTAACTTAATCCTATTTATCTGCTCCTTGGTATAAAGCTTTCCTATTCAAGTTGTGCATTATAGTCCATCATGATTTTAAACAGCATAAACATAATAGGGTTAATATAGCTGAGTGTCAATACATAGTAAGGTTTTAACTGTGACATTTGTATTGAAGGAAAAGTGCACCTGAAGAATAATGAATTGCTACCTTATGGACAGCTGTTAAGGGTTTGTTATTAAGCACAAAATCTAAACTAAAGACTATATTCACAAACGAGACATAGTCATTGCGATGCTCATCTCAAGCTTTAATTTTCAGAAAACAGTAGAATCCATAACTGCAGGCTAGATACTTTAACTATTTATACAATGCACCGAAGAAAATCAAGCACCTCAACATGGAATTTTGAGCAGCCAACAAGTTGAGAAGGTAACCACCAAAGCTAGCCAGTTGAAAATATTAGAGAAAGATGCATGTCTTAAATTTCATTTCTTTCCAGGTTTTAGGCTTCTAATTACAAATTCTAGAATATCCTTATCTTGGTTTAGGCTTGATAGCCTACAATGTTTCCCAAGCTTAACTGCTATTCCTTTTTAAAAAGGGAACAGGTGCCCCTGCTTTTCATTTAGAAGAATGAAGTCTTGTAAAAATTTGTCAAAGTAATGCAACAGGAGTAGATCAACAAAACGAAACAACTGGTGCTGAGGACCCAACACCTATGCATGTTTCACAGGGATTTCCTTCAGACTTGTTCTTGTCTGATCCAATGAACTGAACACTTGAGCATCCCTTGCAAACCAAAACATACTAAATATGGACAGCTGGTAGATTCACTTCAAAAGCTCACTCCTCATTCAAGTTAAAATGCTACTGGACATAGATACTGATGCCACCACAAACTAATGGGTGAAGCATCTACAGAAGGGTTATCCTGAAGGAACCCAAGATTTTAAGGTTCCAGGACTTTTTAGGGGTGGCATTCTTCTTCACTGTTGAAGCTGCACAGCTTCATAAGAAAGGATCAACTATGTCAGAGAGAAAGAGAGGGCAAAACGGAGAATGATTCTGCAACTTTGTTACAGAATTTGGCACCAATTTGCAAAACGTGAATTCCAACCTCCGCTCCAAGGAATGTTTATGAATTTCATTCAATGGACATTTACACGTAAGTACCAGCCTTTGGAGGTTTGAAATTGCCTGTTGTCAGAGGAGACGGCAAAAGAAAGTTCCTGATCAAGTGTGTCTACTGCTGGTCATACGTAAAAAGACACCTTAAAATGCCTTGCAAATCTTACTGTTGCACCTCATGCACCTTAAGTGAAATTTTGAAGAACGCACTTCTGAACTGGGGCATCCAAGGTCTGCCCAAGTTCCTTTTAGGCATTCCTTCTGGGCATCTTGGACATAGCTATAAAGCATGTAAGCAGGAAAACAAGTTCATGTAGAATTTATTAGCTACATTTAGGACCTACAAATATCTGAAGCTATACTCTTTAGTTACTTCATGTTTGTGCATATTTATATCTCTTCAGCTGCTTGACTTCTTAGAAAGTAACAGAGCATGAACTGCCTTTTCATCACACCATTTTTACATTGGTAAGACTCCACTGAATTTAGTGAAATTCTGTTGGTAAACAAAATGGAGAATAAAGTCCACAGGGTAAAATCCTGGGCCAGCTGGTTTGAATGAGTTTTCCAGAACAGCTGAAATCCCTATAAATTGCATGAGAGAACTTAAATTCAATCATACGTGAAAAATAAATAGAGGCCAGTTCCTTCTGCTTTGGTCACATTGTAAATATAGAGTAACACAGGGACTAGTCGTAGAAGGAACAACTCAAAGAACATAGAAAAGCAGAAATCTTATTAATTGCTATTACCCTTAAAACAGCATTCATTCCAAATGCTTACATACATTGAGACACATCTATGGATGAAAACTTGCTGATGTTCTTTATGTGTGTGAACATGTGTACAAGCTTTACACTTTGTCAATTTTGTGTCTAATTAATGCAAAACTTGCAAACCCGTATTTTGTAATTAAAGTTCTTTGTCATTAGAGGCACACTGCTAAGACACTTCACAAATATGTCCAATTTCATCTGTAAAGAATGACAGACTATAAACAGCACATTAAGCAATTTGAAAATCATTTGGGAAAAAACGCAAAACTTAATTATGGAGTTCAAATTATTAAAATTGCTCATGCCAGTGTTAAAAAAAACACCACCAAAACCCCAAAAAACCCACAAAAAAACTTGAAACTCTCCAACAGAAATTATTGACCCATTCTTGTAAAGCTAATCTAAGAAATACAATTTGTCTTGAGGCTTTCCTTAAGAAAGTAATAATTTAAAACTGTGCTGGTCTCCAATAAGTAAGGCTCCAAGACAGTTTTGATCCATTGATGAATTCTTCCTAATATGTTCCCTGAGGAACAGTTTTCCTAAATCTATTAGACATTTACAGTCTTTCAGGATGTGCTGCCTGAGATGCTCTATCACACTGTATTAACTTGACAAGGTAATGCAGCACTGTCTTTTATTTTCATAGAAAGAACTATGTTTGACCTTGGAACTACTAACAACAGTTTATTACCCCTAACCTTACTAGAGGGACATTCTGATATATTACTGCAAATTAGTACACTAGACATATGATACGCATAAGATGCATGTAGAAAGTTACAGGGGGGTTATTCAGGACAAGGCCCCAGATCTACTAAAAATCTCAATATTGTTTCTAGCTAATAACCGGTTCTCCAAAGAAAGGCAAAACAAAACAAAAGCACTCCATAATGATTTAGCTATTTATAAAAGACAGTTAACAGAAGAAAAAACAATTCTCATTTGTTGCTTAGTGGCTCCTCTATGCTGTCCCTATCAGCACGGAATCATGGTACTAACTCCTCCTGCAATCATAAACGATCCTGAACCCTAGATGCAATTATTCTTCTTGCAGTATACACACTTGCACATTTGTGGTGATTAAACAAACTCTAGGCCCTCCCCCCTTATCCTGCAACAGCCTCTGGAAAAGTACCTTGAGTATTATTGCACTGATAAAATGATCACAGCTACACTGGGCACAGTTGTAAACCCTCCTATGCAACAGATTTTGTGAGTTTATGCATCACAGTAAGCTTCCAGGAATAAGAGTTATTTGTGCATTAATCTTCATCTTAATAACCCCTTTGCTCCAAATAAATTAGCTATACTTAGCTGTGTCATAAGACGATATACTGCAATGTGCTAGAAGGAAAGCTTCTCTTTCATTTTTCTTTTTCAGAATTACTCTCCACCTAAATGTTTATCAGGGAGCCAAAGCAAAGTGTAACGAGCAAGCACAGGAGTACAACTAAAACAAGGGTTCGTTTTTACACTTTTGAGGTACTTATAATATATAAAATAAAAAAGTATATATTAAAGTAACTAAAAATAGAGTAATTTAAAATGCTTTGTACTTGAAAAAATCTACATCTGCAGTATTTCAAGCAGCAATTTAAAATGTATTGCTCTTTTTTTTCCAGAGTTTTTATAACCACCTATGTCACAGCATATTTTAGGATCCCTTTTAATGAATTTTTGATGAAAAAATGAACGCTAAGTGACTGTAACCCCCTGTGACTTTTTAGAGAGATCAACCAATAACAGTAAGCAAGGCACAATGTCTCCAACCACAGCACCAAGTTCTGCTCTAGGTGACATTCGTTGAAACTAGGAGTGTCTGCTTAAATTAAATCCTGCAGATATGCATCTGCTGGAAGTTAAGCATGTATATATTACTGCTGTAATACATAGGATTTGTCCCTTGCCTGAAGTTGAGTATATGTACTAAGTCCTTGCAGTATTAAGGCTTTATTTTGGATTTATATCATTATGACAAAGGGCAGAATTAGTCTCAACATTATTTAGAACAGATGTATATAGTGAAAGTGGAAAGGCCACATCCATGAAAGCTTTTCTTGATCTATTGCAACTCCCTGAGACTTCAAACACCCATAGCAGGATTCAGACTCTATCCAGGTATCCAAATGATTAAAGCTATGCATTTTGTAAAAAATTAATTATGATCGAATGAAAGAACTCTCTGAACATATGGTTTTGAGATTTGCCAACATCCAAGGCCAATTTATTTTTTATTAATCTATGTTTGTAAGATGTCTGAGACATTGTGTAAATCTCCTTTTGAAAGGCTGAAGTCAAGAGTTGAGAAAGAAAAACAAGATGCAGGCGATGTTCAAAGAATGCCACAAACCAAAGTTTCTCCTGCCAGCTAAGAGAAATATGGAGACTCCAAACTAACTTTTTTTTGCAATGCAGTTTACAGATTAATTTAACTGGATTTTTTTTTTAAAGATTTAATTGTAAATGTCCTTCCTTGTTGCCTTTGTTCTTGTCCCCAAAGCAACCACCTTGTTTTTATCTTGGCAATTCTCTCAGAATTTGGAACTTTCTAGTGTCTTTGTTTTCTTTCTTTGTTGCACATCATAGAGTAATTCTTTGGGTGCTACTGTGATCAACAAAGATCACTGGATTCTGGCGAAACTGAGAACAATCAACCACTGTGCAACAGCAATTACCTTTCCTCTCTTCTCCCTGGAACTAATAGCTGAGCTGCCATTAATAAGGTCAGAATTTTACTCCAGCTTGTGAGGCAAAAGTTTCTCTAAGGTTTCATAAAGCAATGTTGGTATATATTGCAAACTCTAATTAACTTTTAAAGCTAAAAAATGTACACAAATGTTTTTATTGAGTTAGAGTATTAACAGAACTATTATTTTTATTGGGAAACAATACTGAACATTGAGAAATATCTAATCAGGAATAGCAAAGATTCTATTTACAGATTATTTTCTAAATAAGTACCAATGTCTTCCACAGACATTGCATTTCTAGGTAAAGTATTCAAACATCGGTTACCAACTGGAATGGTCTAAGTGGATAGATCAGGAAAGCTAAGCTGATGAACACTGGCAATAAATTAAACAGGTTAAACTCAATGTAGATTATTTCATTTCAGACGTTAAAATCATGTAAATTCTGAACTCCAGCATACTAGAGCTCACATTACTCAGGAATGATGGCATCCACAAAGGGGTTTATAATCCTTCAATTTATGTTCTCTAATTTCACACTTTCAGTTGCCTCAGCTGAGCTTTTTCTAAGTGTCACCATACAGATGCAAATTCACTGTTGCCAATCCCTACTCTTATTTGTAGTCTGTAATAATTTAGCATAACTTTTCAACTGCGGGGTTTGTTTTTTTTTCTTTCCCCCCAAAGCATGCTTTTCCTGACAGATTGAAGATCTATCAGAACATCATTCTCCAGGAAGGATCCTGGATAAAATGAGGCCAAAAAATAGATCTGACAAAGTTCCCCCATACACACACTTCTTCTACACACTTTTCAACCAGATGATGATTTGCTGAAGTTCGTTTCAGTTTATCATTCTAATCTAAAAGGTTGAACATCAGATAACACTTTTTTTTTTAAAAAAAACATAATCATGCAAGACATTATGGCCTAATGACAGTGCTGAAGTCAAAGTACATTAAATCAAACAATGGGTGATTATCTGTCAACCTTGCAATCTCATCAAAAGCACCAGCATGCTTGTTCAATATCTGTTTTCCATAAAAATCATATCAATCAGCACTGATTGTTAATTTTGTTTCTACTTTCAGTTCATGAGAACTGCTCTTCAGTAACATCTCTGGGATTACTTCTGGCATCATGTTTAACCTTAAAATATTTACACAACATTGGGTTTTCTTTCCACTCTTCTGGAACTTTTAATGGCAGTTAAAAAGAATGTTGATAGTTCACGGAACTTCTTAGGCAATTCTTTTAAGAATCCCTGGTATATCCAGGCATTATATTATACTATATTACATTATCCAAGCATTAGAAACTTGGAAGGTATTTTACATTCTTCCATGTGACTCCTATAAAGTATCAATTTTGACTAACAAAGAAATACATCGCTCTTTCTTTCCAAGCACAGAAGAAAAATACACCAGAATGTGTATATAAGGGGTAATGTATGCACTGCCTTTCTTCAGTTTGTTTAACCCTAGTTATTTAGGCTTTTATAGGTTTTTTGGGTTATAAACTTCATAGTTCAGTTCAGTTGTGAGTAAATGAACCCAAGTTACAACTCAATATTGAAGTTTCACCCTTATTTGCTTAGTTTTTGTCCTTGTGAGCAGACTTTACAAGACTAGCAGGAAAAGCAATAATATACATTCTCAGCAGGACAAAGTAGCCCTTATTCAAATCTTAGTGTCTGATCTAGAATCCACTATAGTTCTGGGGAAAAAATGACATGAATTTCCATGTTTTTTTCATCTTAGCAGCATAAAGCAGAACTAGCAACACCAAAATAGAGTTGCATTAGTTCAACTAACATGTTAGATCAGAAGTTCTATTTTTTTGTAGCAATCCAGACTGGGCTGAGCTTTACTTTGTTTCACTGTTACAGCAACAGGAGTCCTGTCCTGATTACTGAGTACTTTATATAGCTTGTCATCTTGCCTTGTAGTTTGTGTTTACAATTTCCTCTTGTACCTATGAGAGCGCTTCTCAAAGGAAGGTCATATTATAGTCATCTTGGAATACTTAAAAACTGATGATATGCATACAAAGCCAGGAATGAGATTGGATTTAAATATTAATGTGAAGATTTACAGAGGTTTTTTACAATATATTCACTAAAAAAGCCAAAAAAATGTAGCATTATTGTACTGCAACTGCCACTCAGTTTAAGTTTCATGAAGTTTTCCGCATCTTGCTAAACTCATTACCAAAAGAAAAATCTCCAATCTTTTGCCGTTCCAAACCCCTGCACTGGTAGAATCATATGTACGTATAAGCCAACTACAAGAGTCAGATCATATTATAACTCACTAACAGTTATTTTAAAAGTGTATTTACTTTCATCCCATATAAGTGTAGTGGGTTTTTTCCATTACTGTGAATTATTTACATCAGAAATGTTGATTCACGAAACTTAGGTTCCATCAAACTTGACCTATGCGAAATGCATGCATCTGATGTAGTTCTCTGAACTATTGATTCTTCTGCATCCATCTGTCTTGCACTCACTCTGTTCTGAGTACTCTCTGAAGACTAATGCTGGCATCTCTTTTAAGTATAAGCATTCCAAATTACTGCATAGATGCGTTACAGAGTAGTTAAGAAAAATTAGTGGTTTCTATGTAAATAACCACAAAGCTTTGCTACTTTCTTTAAAATGTAAATTTCTTTAATAAAGATTATTTTATTTTATTTTACTCCAATATTTCTCCTTTACTTCAGCTACTGCAGTCAAAGCTATCATAATATTCCCCTGCTGTTTAAATTTACCACTGGTGTGAATTCCTTTGGTGGTGGTGGTTTTTTCAAGGAATATGCATTTCATACTGTGTTTACTACTGAAAAGTGAGATTTTGAATCAAAATCAAGTAAAAAGACCTTGGTACACATTTAAATACATTTTCACAGCTTTCCTAAAAATGGTGTGAGGGTGTCACCCAAGTGGATCACTTAGAAAATATTTCAGATTAGCCTTTTAAAATAACATTTAATTGCTATGGAAATTAAGATAAAATTTCTGTAATTAGTATGCATTCTTCCCTTCTGAGCAGAGAGCAGCAATAATAACCTTAACCTAAAGCTATGAGACTGGCAAAATGTACTGTCTGTGTCCGCAGCCTGGATTTCTACAAAATTAATTTCTGTTAGTAGAATCATGATAAGAGACCTGTGGAAAAGAAAGCTCTTCAGTGTTAATCTGGACCCTTGTCCTATCTTGAACAGATTCAAAGATATAATATAATTGCTTCTGATCATCTTAAAAAAAAAAAAGCTCATAAGGAAAGGAAGAATCACAGTACTGAGAAGAACCAGTCTTGAAAAGCAGTGAAGCACTGATTAGATGCCAGTTGAATTACAGTCAGTCAGTCAAGAGAAGGGGTGAGCTGACGTACACAAGGATGCAGCCAAGGAGACCAGTGGTGACAAATAAATTATTTTAGTTGCTAGAGACAAGAACCTGCTTGTGAAGATCCTCTGCACCAAATAACTGGGTAAAAATGTTTTGGTACAGCTTTAATTTTATGCCAAAATAGCAGTACTTGTAAAAACCAGCTGGCACACTGGCTCACTCACATTAATCCTCTTGCTTCATCTCCCTGAACATGACAGTCTGGTCCATTTTTTATTTTTGCAAAACAGAGTTATGGAATCTGCTGTCTCAACTTTGGTCATCAAGAAACATGGAAAATTCTTGGGATACAGGTGTGCAGGCCCGAAAGATTAATAAAATCAAAATGTCATTAAAAGACAAGCAATGGTCTCATTATGGCAGAAAACCCTCCGATGAAGTCCCTGCAGTGGCAGATTCTTCTGGATTTGAATCTTAATTTAAAACACTAGTAATCAATACCTTTTCATATCCTATACAGAAAAAAATAAAATAATTTTTAACTAAGGTGGCCAATGCTGCCATCACTGTAAATACCTTCCACATATTCTTTAAAGCTTACTTTCTCATTTCATGACCCGTTTACTTTATATGATGGGCAAACTGTAGACTATGACAGCAGTAATATGGCTGAGATGTTCAGTTATATTCCCTTTAGTAAATGTGATTGCTCAAGCCCTTGTGGTAATTATTCTCATCCTCCTTGTTATCTGTTTATCACATTGCAATAAACAGGATTTTTCTTTTAAAGTTATTCCATTAGAATCATGTTGATCAATTCAGAAAAATGCAGGATTGTAATAATGAACTAATTCATCACTTCTATTACTTTGCATTTCTCAAGTAATTACAGTATCTCAAGAATATGCTATTTTTGGAATATGATCTCCATGTATACATTTAACACTGTTCTTCACAGTAATAATGTAATCCCATCACAAAATGTTCAACAGATGTCTTTGCTTACTTAAGACAAGGTGTTTATACTGCATCTGAAAATAACCCATGCACTTGATAAAAACACAATCTTCTACAACACTGTTCAGGGACTGCAAGAATGTTGTTTATGTCGTCATAATATCTCTGTGAGTAAGCATATGGGAGACAATAATCCACTCCCTAACCGCTGAACTAGCATCCTCTCTGGGTAAAACCATGGTCATATTATAGTATCTTAGTACAAGAACATCGCAAAATTAAGAAAACTGTAACCAACAGAAATCACACTGGATCTTGCATGGTGTACAATGACTTCATTTTTTTGTTTTGTTTTGTTTTGTTTTAAATATCAAAGTTACCGCTTTGAAAAATAGAAAACACCACGAAATCTAACCTAATTTCCAAGTGCTTAACATTTTATGTTCTACCTGAAACACGCCCTGCAGAAGCAGTACCTTTTAATGTGGTGGATGGGTTCTGGTTCAGTTCTGGAGGGGAAAAAAAAAAAGGCGGGGGGGGTGAAGCAGCTAACACCACACTCCCTGTAGTCTGATGGCATTCTCCGAAAGTCTTCTACCTAGTGTGAAGAAGTCTAAGTTGATGCATTAATGCATTTCAGGAGTAATATTCTGTTGCAATTCAGTAGATTTCTTTTGTACTTAGGGTTTCAGGTTCTGCTTTATTTATTTTTTTTTCCTGATCAACTAGAAGGTTGAGAAAGTTACCAAGATGGCACTCATAAGTATAAAGGTTAGGTACAACCGAAAGAGTTAGTCTTTGTCCAAAGTCCTCCCTAGTATTTATCAGCAATTTCAGACATTCCTCAAAGTGCTCAGGTCACTTATGCCTGGGGCATCATCTGAATCATGAAAAGGCAATCTCTGCAACCCATGGCTGGATAGCCTGACTGGCTGGTGTTTGAAGACACAGACTTCTTAAAGTAAGATCTCTCTCTACATTCTACCCAAACTTGCCTGGAGTAGAATCATTACAGCCCCTGTAGTCTTCCTCTGGGAGGCTCTAAGAATGTTTTCAAACGTCTACATTTCAAAAACGCAGAACCTGTTGTCTTGATCCTTTATGTTACTTTGCTAACTCTCTACTCCATAAAACACAGCAGGGCAACGTGGCTGGGTCATCGTGAATTTCTTCTGATAGCTAAATAGGAAAGCCTATTGTTACATTGGGATAATACAGAAGATGGGATAATTCAGAAACTACACGAGCCCCTTCTCCTGACTGTACAGGCAGCGTCCCTATCAGCTTAACTGTTTTTGAATATAAACACAGCTGTGCTTCAGCTCTATCAGGATTGCTCTTAGACTTATAAAAGCCGTGAACCATACATTTCAATCTATTCACTCTGCCCTCAACTTTTACCGCTGTGCCTTGGAACTGTACCTTGTCTGTTCCTGGACTCCTAAGCACAATCATATTAAGCAGCAAGCGAAGGAATTTAACTCTGAATTTGCTAGCATTTCTGAATTTAAAATCAGACCTAAGAGGTATATAAATCTAATTCTAATTTCTTTTATGTAAATTCAAACAACATGGAGAAAACAAAAATCTGTCATTCTGTTTGTTTTGGGGCTTTATAACTGACACCATATTAAGTTATTTAAGCCCAGTAAAATTTAATGGGAGTTATTCTTGTTCTTGCAACAGTGTTCACTGCAGAAGATACTTCCAGAAGTGTGGTGAAGTCATTGTTTAATGTCTCTCCAGGGACTTCCAGCTATGTAATGTGATATTTTTTTTCTTCTCTTCCAATGTTTATTATTGATGTAGAAGCATATTTACACCATAAAAGCAAAGCAGCTGGCTAGTGACCCTTGGGAATATACCCTCGTTAAGGAACATTTTAGCCCCCTCCCAATAGTTTTCTGCATTCAGGTTGATTTAGTATGCTGAAAAACAATCCCATTTGAAAGCAAGTTACTTGCTACTCACATACTCATTGTTTTCTAAAGCTCTGTCCCTCTTGGGAAAAAAGGAAAGGCAATATAAAAATCTTCTGGGACAACCATGTGGTAGTCAATGCAACCGCTTGCCCCGAGTTTTGCACTTTAAGTTTTTGAGTGAAGGAAAATGGAAGTGTAGGAACAAACCACAAAACAGTCTTTTCAGGGTATCCACATGATCTATACCTTCTCTAGAAAACCCTTCTACCTATAGATTAAAAATATTAATTGTTCTACATTAGTTATGAGGAAGATCTAACCAGAATATTAACTTCTAGGTTGCAACAGTACATCATTACTTTGCCTGTTAGAGTGATCATATCTCTCTCCATTCAGTTTTCAAAGTTTTTGGTAAGGGTTTTTTCTTTACCAGTTAAATTTTTCAAGTACAGCAAGTCATCATCCAAGAAAGTGCACTGGTGGAAAATACCACATAATACAATATTAATCAGTGATTTTTTTTTTGTTGTTAGAAGAATCAATGCAAGATAATTACTTGGCTTAGAGGACTAAAATAGGCAAGCAAACCATAGCAATTAGCTGGCTGAAAAAACTTCACATTTTGTGTAATCTACACTCCAGTTGGGTACTCCCCATCAATGCCTTCAAGAACCAGAGATTGCATCAGGAGACACACTAGGTCAAAACAACCTGCTGCATCTCTCAAAAAAGCATATAAAATCATTTGTTTAACTAAACACCAAATGCTAGAAAGGGTCAATAAGCTATACCCTAGAAGATATAAAGTCTTGAAAAAGGAAACTAAGAATTAAGATTGTACAACATTGGTGAAATTTTCGTCTGGAAGTAGTTCCATGATTCTATTTTCTTGGCTAGAAAGCTGCCTTTTGTTAAGTGGCCTGTCTTGAGTAGCGGACCCTTGTATTCCTTTCTCTTTTGTCTCACTGTCTCACCACTTATGTAAATAAAATGTCCTGCCATTCTGTACTAATTATACAAAAGTCTGCAGCCCTTGGAAGACTTATCACATTTACACCTCATTGCAGAACACAACAGTCATTGGAAAGAAAAACTCTTTACTCTCGGTTTCTCTGTCTTTAAGTGAAGCTAACTACATTGCTGCTTCTTTTCTTTTAAAATTCCTGAAAACTCCTGTCCTCCTTTTTTCTGTCTTTGTGAGCATCAGGTTTGTTGTTTCTGCTTTTTCAGGTGGGAGAGCTGGTCTTCTACCACTCCTCCTGCTGCTTGTTTAATGGTTTAGTTCCTCACTTGTTACATGCATGCAAGAGAGTGAAGAAGTAGATACAGAACACAGGTAGTAAAATGATGAAAGGCTTTTACCAATCTAGATAACAAGACTTCAGATATTTTTTTTTTCTGGTTTGAACAGTATTAAGTAGTTATTGCAACCAACGCAAATTGAAAAAAAAAACAACAACACAAATGTTGTCCTCAAAGGGACACGGTTACTGTTAAAAATAAGGAAATAACAACTGAAAACATTTCACCCAAGATATGGAGGTGGCAACTATAAAAGATACTACCATATTCAAATAATTTTTAAAAAGCAGGGCCTGAATGATGAAAATAGGTTAGCTTCCTATTCTTATGTTTGCAGGTTGAATAGATTTAAAGTGCTACAAGGAAAATGTATTAATTCCAAGAGGAAAAAAGCTTTCACTAAAATTAAACAAGGTAACAGACATTAGTATTTCTCTTCTGTAGCATCTTGATTTTAAAACTTAACAGCTTGACAATGACTCTTTCAGCAGACTTTAGACATTAATAACATAACCACTGCAAATTGCCTCCCTTAGAACTGATAAGGAAGCACCGAGTACTTTCTTAGAGATCAAACTGAATTTGAAATCTTAAACTAAAGTTTGCATCAGCAGCCCTATGCTCCTCTGTTAACAGCACTTAAAAAAAAACAATCACGAAACACACAATTAAATATACTTTCCGTTTCCAGTGAAGGTAAATCAGTCCCACCCAAAATTACTCATTAAATAAAAAGTTTCTTCGTGCTGCAGTACATTAACTACTAGTAATGGCGCAATGGCAGTTACAAAGAGATTGTTACTTCCTTGAGGTCAGTTCTCAACACAGCTGAAAACAATCTAGGTTCACTTTGCATTGTTCTCAAAACGGACATATTGAAGGGAAAATCATAAGCACTGAGTCCTGATATCTGTAGATAATTATCCACGTGGTCTACACACACAAAAAAAAGGAAAGTGTGACGTGAGAGATACAACAGAATTGCTATTTACACTCTAATGACCACAAGGAAGAGATGGCTGCTGAAGTACAGCTCATGTCTTTCAGTTACCAGGAAAAGGTGACGGAACAACAGAAGAATTTAAGTCCAGTAACTTCTTGAGCATAGGAGCAACAAGCTTTCACACCCACAGGGAAGAAGGGTGGGCAGAAAATGGATGTCACAAACCTTAATAACCTGTTAGATACTAAAAGAAGTGGGCACCAGCGTAGGTGAGAATCTATCAGATGGGATTTACCTGTGAGACAGGGTAAGGGAGGGTCAAGAGGTAAAAAAGGATCAGCATTTTGCATGGGTTTGTGGTGGTTTGGGTAGGAGAGGGCGGAACCGAGGACTGTGTGAGGCTCTGCTAAGGGCTGTTCGCCTGGGCTGGGGCAGGAACTGCGAAACACTTTACCTTTTTTATGCTATGAAATAACCCAGGCATGAGATAAAGGTGCTTTCTTGAATAATATACCTCAGTCAGAAACCCATAATGGCAGCCGTTAATAATATGAAAAAATGACCTTGTGTTTGATGCGATAATTTACCATGTTTGCCTGCAGGACTCTATCATAAGAGACAGCTTGTCAAAACGGGGGGAAAAAAAAAGGAAAAAAAAAAAAGGAGCAGACACCGGCTGCCAATCTTCAACTCAAACATTGGCTAAACTCGTTGAGGGAAACCAAACCCAGCTCAGGGACTCGGCTGCGCTGCCAGACCCGCCGGCCTGAATTTACCACAGCACGAAGCGCGGGAAGGCGGGTTACCCCGCACCTCCAGGCCTTCACGCGTACCTGTCCCTCTCCCCGCGGTCGCTGACAGGAAGGATCGCTGCCGGCAGCGCGCCCCGGCCGGGCCCGCCGCGCCCCCCGCCAGCCGCCGCCGTGAGGAGGCGCCGNGTTAGCGCGGGGACGCGGGAGAGGGCCGGGCCGGGCGCGCACGCGCGCGGCCGTTAAACGCGCGCGGGGACGCGATGAAGGGGGGGGGGTGCTTCCCCTCTGGCGTCTGTGGAGAGCCGGTATCGAAACGTGTATTATCCCCCTCTCCCGCCCTGGCCCGGTCCTATCAGTTCCACAGACATTCCCCCCGCCCAGGGGCTCCCTCCTCAGCTCGGCGGGGGCTGTTTCCCCCCTCAGCCACAGCCCCGTGGAGGTGTAGGTCAGGGGAAGGTGGGGTGAGGCGAGGCGGGGCGGCTGTGAGGGGGGTGGGTGTGTGTGTGAGGGAGAGACGCGAAGGGAGCCGGGCGGTGAGGCGGCGGGAGCGTGTCCCCGCCGGCTGTGAGGGAGGTGAGAGGGGAGGCGAGGTGGTGGGCGCCCGGGGGCGATGGCGGGCGGAGCGCGGAGCCGGCTGCCAGGGGAGGGTTAAAACCGCCCTTGTGCCTGAAGGAGGCGAGAAAAGTTCAGGCTGTCGTTCGGGGGCGGGGGGGAGGAGAGCTGGCAAGGTTTTTGTTCGATCAACTTCGCCCTTAGGTGCTTTGTTTTTAACTTGCGCTTATCCTGGGTGTACTTCTTTTATAACTACTGGTATTCTTTCTTTTTAATAAGGTGGGGGGGGAGGGAGGGTGTCTCCGACGNTGGGTAGGGTACGGTTTTATAGCCGCCGCTGCTGCTGTTGTGGTAGCGCTTTCCCTCTTGTGTTTACAGCTTCTGTGAGGGAGAGACGCTCAGAGGAAGAACCAGGATCCCCGGGCTGCATAAACAAGGAAAGCGGGAGTCCATCTGAGCAAAGCTGGGAGGATTTCACCTTGTTGCTGTTTGTTTCGGGAGATTTTCCCTCCCCCCGCCCCGGACACTATCCAGCTGAGGGTTTGTTTCCTTGCTGCGTCCGTTGCCGGCCAGAAGAAAAGCGCTTTACATTTCAGAGGTGATTTTTTGTCGTGGTCTCCCTGCAAGAGGGAGATCAGCACCAGCCTTCGGGGAGGAGGGAGATATGATCAACTGAGGTTTTCCCTACCTCCGGCTGAACGTGAGAGTTCAAGTGACATCGCCGCTGGCCTGTGGCTGACTGACTGCACAGCGAGCTGGAATCACAGCCAGAGCTGCTCAATTTACCTGCTCGAGGACCCCTCAAACCCTTCTATTGACGGTAGAGATTTGTATCCAAAGGAAAATCGGATTAATATAAACTATGCAGAGCTTTGCGGGGATATCTGGAGACTACCCTGTCTGCATGGCTAATCTTGAAATTGTCTGAAATAAATCCTTAGCGCAAGGAATAGCGAATACTTTCAATTAGTTTTTTTTTTCTTTGACGCTTCCCCCCTCCTCCCTTCTACGAGAATTTAACACTTCAATCGCAAGGTTTTTACTGGAGAGTGGGACACATGCTGGAAAACTCACCAGGCTTCATAAAAACCACAGGGGTAACAGTTTCCATCATCGTTGCGGTATGAAAGGTACTCTTTGGATTGTCTGCTGGTGGCTAAGATGGATCAGTCTTTCCCTGTTTCTGTTAGCGACGTGCTGAAGGATCCGGATTTACTGAAATACTGACGCCAATAAACTTACTCCCTCTCTGTTGAAGGCATTGGATGTGACAGTGCAGAGAAACATGTGTTTCACATTTCTGACTGGTTGTTTTGGTGCAATCAATACCTCCACAAGAAACATTGACTTAGGTGGCGATTATCATACCGGGAGGCACACGGAGCGCTGCTTTCGGGTTGCATGCAAAGTGAGCACAAATCAAAGAGTCCGCCGTTCCTGTGAAGTGGGGGCTTCGGGTCCCCCCAAACTCCGGGGCGAAGGCAGCGGGCGATGTTCCCAGCCCACCAAAGAGAGCCCGGCCTCGGGGTGCGGAATGAGCAATGACCAAAGCGCTGTCAGGAGTGGCAGGCAGTCGGATCGGATGGGGATCAGTGAGGCAATAACCGTTGAAAGAAAGGTGGATCGCGAAATTATTGCCCGAAGGAATAGCAGGCCAGGCGGAATGATGATAAAGTTGAACTTCTGTTTCATCTTCTGTCGGGGATGGTGGGCGTTTCTGTTGCTTCAGCTCCACATGTTGCAAGCACTGGCACAAGGTAGGGCTAGAGACATTTTTGTTTATAGAAATGCTGCATCTGCCTTCTAAGAGGAAGGGAATCTGGCTCGGGTGCAGAGAAACCCTTTTACTTTATCCCTATCAGAGGTAAACTGCAGAATTCGCACTGAGCTGATTTCATGTAGGAATGGTCGTTTCTTACACACAATCGTTTCTTTATGGAACAGGGATTTGCAAACTGTACCTACCTACATGTTTCTCTCCCTTTCTCGTCCTATCCTTCCCCTATCCCCACCTCCCACAGAGAATCAAAAGCCCTATCGGGACCAAACCTGTTTTTTTTTTTTTTTATTTACTTAAATGCGTCCGTACGTTTCTGTTCTTTTAGGCAGCAAAAGAGTTAACTGCTGGTTGTGTGTGTGTGTGTGTGTGTTTAAAAACACTGTGCACTGAGATAAGTTATTAGGAGAAGGGGAGTCATAAATCCGCCGACTAGAAGTAAATCAGGCATGTAAAAGGAATTCTTTAAACATATGAGTACTATTCTATGTGAACCTCGGTTCGAGCATTGTTCATTTCTTTTGGATTGCCAAGTAACATTTACCCGAGACAAAAACTGCAATTGATTCGTATCTGAGCATTTCCACATCAGAGATCCTTGCAGTCAAATGAGTCACTTGTAAAGGAAGGGTCAGAGTCGACCAATAGACTTTAAATATCAAGTGTCAGTCACTTTGCATGTAAATTCCCTTCTCAAAAAATTGCCAAATGTAGCCTAATTCTTAATAATCCTTTGACAGAGTAAACAATAAATGGCAGGCAGAAGCATTACAGTTGGCTGAGCCAAATAACATGCTGAACAAACGCAGCTTTCACTTTCTTTGCTGGGTCGAGTTTTATTGCTGTGTGCATTGTCTGACTGAAGTGGTATGCGTTGGACAATGCAGAACTGTATCATGTGGGACGATGAGTTACTTATTAAAAACGGAAGTTAATACGCTATGAAGGGGAATGGTCTTTGTGTTTTAGTTCTTTGTTTTCAAGTATTTCATAGGGAACAACTGTGCATTCAGTTTTAATAACTGTATGGGCTTGTGTGTTGAGGAAGAGGGGTTATTAGCCAAGTCTGCTGTAGTTTGTCTCCTCAGGGTTTACTGCTGCATCCTCGGAAAGTTTGGAGCCGCAGGATACAGAAGAGTTTTAATCCAGTGTTTAATAATGGGACTCCACCCTCATAAACCTTTTTCAGTGCTTTGTTTATGCTGTCACTGCTATTCCCAAACTACTTATGCTGAGGCCTGCAAGCCCTAACAGGCTATTGTTATTCTGAAACAAGACATACCTGAAATAATTCTTTCTGCAAATTAAAATTCACATCACTTTT
Source organism: Anarhynchus alexandrinus (assembly GCA_008711295.1). Lineage (NCBI taxonomy): Eukaryota > Metazoa > Chordata > Aves > Charadriiformes > Charadriidae > Anarhynchus > Anarhynchus alexandrinus. The sequence goes on along the minus strand of VUYV01000163.1, from coordinate 638,074 downwards.
CTTTTTCTTTTGGTAGTTGTTGCTGATAGATGCCAACATGATGCTTCATTTTGGAAGACAAATGCTGATGATTTTTGCTGTTTACATTAAAAATGCAAAAATGTTACATATAAGGCAGTTTTAAGTGCCAGTGATTCAGGAATCAATTTAGATACCACGTAAAACAGTTTTCTGTGGCTTAATAGTAAACTAACCATTTTATTGGATTAAAAAGTGAATTGAAACTTTTTTTTAGCACATAGTACAGAAAAAAATTTTGATAGCATATTTCAGATTACTAAGCATTTGCAGTAGTATCAGTTTTAGGTTATGTATATCTCAGGGAGTTATGTAGTGTTTACAAACTATCCTAAAGAAAAGTCCTAACACCAAGTTAGTTTTACCCATCAGTATTTAAGAGGGGGAGGGGAAGCAAAGAGAATAAGACACGTTATTTCTGAGAAATATTGGTGCAGATAAAGGTATGGAGTTTAGAGGGCATTAAACAATGAAAGGTAAACCAATTATATAATGCAGAAACAAAATACATTCTTATTTTTGTATAATACAGAAAATGGAAATTACAGTTATTCCTCTAAAAATTCTTTGACATATAAGCCAGCATGGAGGTCTTAATGCAGAGTGCTTCTATTAGGTTTTCACAAAATTTGTATTCATTTAAAACTTATGGTTCTTTTTGCACTCTGAATTCTAATGGATTCTAATACATTCATCATTTTTATGCAAAAATTTACTTTAGAGAGAAGATGAAAATTTTTATAAAAGTCCTTCATGAAAATGGAAATTCTGCTACAGCCACAGAAAGTTTTTAATGGAATGATGTGGTCATATGCATGAGAGAATTACATGCTTCCAATCTTATTATGTGATAAAAAAATGAACATTCTAAATATATGGGCCATGGCTATTTTGAATGAATACTATGCTATAACCAGCTAATGTTTCTATAATAACTATTTCAGCATTAAAGAAATAAGAAATATTTCAGACATACTGAAATGCAGGTTCTTAGTTCATAGGAAACACATTAGATGAAGTCATTGAGATTATTTATCTTATACTGTAGGGTGAATGGAAGAAAATGTTTTCAGCTGCAACAGGTTGGTTGAGTATTCTCTAGAGTTGAATGATCATGCATGTAAAAGCAGATCTAGAGGCGATCTGTAGATAAAACCACTTGTAAATTCATTTTGTACTTAGCTCTTCAGCTTTTCTGTCTTCTGGTAGTTGTGTTACATAATTAGATATAACGATTTATTTGATTTCTTTTTCCTTTTCAAAGTGAATTTAATTATTATGAAACATACAGCGGTTTATTGTACTGAATAATAAAGCATTCTCTTCAAACTTTAGTATTGTTAGTGTAGACCTTCTCATGATCGGATTGATTTTCTGGGTGGAAGAAATGCACAGATGACAAAGGTTGTGGCCTGTCCCACAACCACAGCCTAGAGTGGTGCTCCCACTTCTGTGATGGCTACAGATCTGTGGCGACGCCCATTCAGACTATGTATGTGTCTCACCCAGCTTGCTACTTTGGCCCATCTGTGAATAGGAAGCTTGTCAGAAAAATTAACCTGTAAGAGTCTGAAAACTGTTGCACATTTCTTTGTTTACTCAGTTCTTTACGCCTGCTGGCCTCTGCCATGACGCCTCTTTCATGGTATTTTTGTTAAATTTGAGTATTAGGTGCTAGTTAGCCTCAAGTCATCACGTGCCATCAAATAGTGATGAGATGCTAATTGATAATCACTATAATTATCAAATTAGAATTTGCAAAGTGATGGTAGAAGTGAATCATTTCAATACAGTAACTACTGTACTTGGAAGTACATTATCCCGCAGTGACCTCTAGCTAAGTGGTCTAGCATGCCTGGGCATTGTCCTGTTGAAAATACAGAGCTCGTCAGGATTGGAATTTATTAGTTATGTATGAGATTAACAAACACTGATGCCTACTGAGGTGCACAATGTTTACTAAAATACTAGAATATTTGTATGGAAATAGAAAAATTCTGCTTATTTAAATAGGTTGGAAGTTGTTACGTGCATCTTAATGGATTGAAGTACCTTCCCAATGTCTGTCTTTTGAAAAGTGGAAGAATACTTAGAAAATGTAATTCTTCGGATTGATGGCTGTTGTTCAGAATGATTTCAAAATAGATAAAAGCAGCGCAAAGCTTTAAGCTTCTCCGACCGGAGATGGGTATCTTTAAATATTAAGAAAGAGAAGCTTGTCTGATTTTTCGTAGCTTTACAGCAATGGAAGTATAATCTTTTTATGCTACTTGATCAAATCTGGAATTCAGAATGCTATACTTATCTGAATGTGCATTAAAGTTGATATTGATATCTATTATGCTTTGACAGAAGCCCTGACATGGAAGAGAGAAGAAAGTGTTTCTGGGGCCCAACTTTTTTAATTCAAATATTTAATATGGTGTAACTTATAAATATGCTAAGTGTAGTAGTGTTTTCAAGCAAATTTCAAACTGCGTTAGTATTAGATTAGATTAGATGTACAGATGATAAGCAACTTGCGTAGAGTAGTTGTTGGAAGGACAGAGGGATGGTCAAATGTGAGGGCAATACTTATTGGAGAGTGAAAAGGGTTCTGAATTAAATGTAGAATGATCTATTTCTAATTACAAAAGATTCTGTTAGTGTTTATTGGAAACTCATTAATTTGTATTGGATTTACCTCTTGTGTTCCCTTTCTTTAGATGAACAGTTTATATATGTGCTAGTTTTTAAACAGGTGAATACTTTGTGTATATAATTATAATAATTAAAAAATTGATTTGGAGAAGTAGATACAAGCCTAGTCTAAATAGAAATGGGGTGGAGAGAGTGGGCTTTTTCTGTGGCCATATCATGCGACTACTAACTCTCTCTGTGGTAGATCTGTGTTTGGTTTATATGCTTAGCTTTAGCTGAAAAATGACTTATTCTCAAGACTTCTCAAAGCAAGTTCAGAGAGATATGTATACAGAACTATTAACATTTTAAGTACAGTGTTTCACATAGCTTCTTGAGAGTACAGTGTAATAGTACTATTAGAGCTGAAAGAAGACCATATGTAATAGGTGTTTATCAATGTTGTTTTCATGCGTTACCAGAAGATGCTTAGACTAGAAATGACCTAGGTATGGAGAGAGAGGTCGTGGCAGTTCAGTCTTATAGTTACGCTGTGTGACTTTCGCATCACTTAAGAAGAACAGAAGGGAATCTGTGTCCATGGCTCGTAGTCCTTGAAAGGTTGTTCTGGAAGGTTCTGTCATTCTCTGCGTATAGTCATATATTTTGAATACCAAAGACAAATATTGGGTAATATTTTAAAGACTGTCTGATTAAACAAACCATAGAAGTTTTAATAAACAATCTTAAAGTGAATTATTAGGAAGCTGTTAAGTGAAGGACTAGGGCTTTTGTATGTCTCAGAGGGTTTTTTTTCTTGTTGTTCTGTTGTTCTTACTAGCACATACGTACAAGTCTTGAACGCACTCATGATTCAAATAAAAGATTTTCATGCATTTAGCAACTTTGTATACAGCTTTACCTGAACATCACATTCGGAATGGATTAGTTATTTGGTTCACTTGGACATTTTTGCTGTAATGAATCTGTGGGCAATTAGGTTCCTTATGGAGCAAAATCTTGTTCATGCTGAGTTCATTGCAGAAATAGATGTTCTTCCTCCCTCTGCATTTATACACATATAATACCTATTTAAATATAGTTTTTAACAAACAAATTGATGATCTGTTGGTCTTTTCAAAATTGTGTCTTCTTGAAGCTATAACATATAAACTAGAATAACTTTTATAAGATTTGTGCAGAGATTAGAAAATGCCAGAACTAAGGTAGCTTGTGCATCTTTAATCTGAATTCTTTATGCATGTGTATTATGATTAAGTTTAAATTGATACATATTATTTTACTGTCTCCCTTAGACAGAACCTAGACTGAATATTGCTCACCAATTAGTTTTTCAATATTTTGTTTTCTTGTCAGTACTTGGCTCCGTCTTTCATTTACTTCAAATCTTTTAAATTCAGCACAAGACGACTGTGTAGACTAAAGGAAGAACTGTTAGCAGCTATAGAGTGGCACTGGATTAGACTGCTTACAGTTATTACAGCTGGAAACCAGGTGATTGGCGAGACTTGGTTTCTATTTCTGACTATTGAGTGAGTATTTTCTAGTGAATAAAGACTCTTTGCTCCATGTGCCTCAAAGATGACCCTTCACCACCTATATAACTCATGTAGAACAAAAATATAACTCCATGAAAGGTCCGTTCCCGAAGAAGTTGGGGTTTCTGGAGTTATTTCTGCTTGTGCTGATGTTGGTCTTGTTACAGACTATTTCAGGCAATTTCAGAACTTTCATTCCCTAGGACTCTTCTGATAAGTGGCGTCATATGTAGCCTAGTTAAATTTATTAAGTTGGAGATGTGTAGTAGTTGGCATGCTTTCTTATGGGAGGTGTGTTGTTTTCTCAGTTTATTGGTTATAAATAGGTATTAAATAGATGTGATGCAATTTTTTTTCATGTAAGTAAAACTTTCCTATTCCTTTATTGACATTGTCTTTGAAATGTCACAGCCCTGGAACTTCCAGTAGGTTCTATAGGAATGAGTTCATGTAGCACTTGCAGGTCTGAGTTCTGACTGCAGGTCAGAGGGTCTGAGGGTTACATGGCTGAGAAGGGAAGAACCCTTTATTTTAATGTGCATACTAATGTAATTACTTTTCAATACATATGACTGGTTTTGTAAGATCTACTCATTATACAAATTCTTGGCTTCTAGACATACACAGTATTTGTATACTGTATCTTAAGTGTAAGTATTTTTGTTTATTAAGAGTTATATTTGTTCTGCCCTTGCTATGAAAAAGAATAAATCTGTTACTAGAATATATACTAGTCTGTTGCTAATCATATGTTTTATTTGTGAAATGCCTCTGAGGTGTAATACAAACGGCACCCTCACTAATATTAAAAATGTAGATTGAGGCTTTTTAAGGGAAGTGTTTTTAAAGTTAATTTTCAGCTATTTAGCTCCCTGAATCGGCTCAAACTGGGCTCACACAAGCATCAGGGACAATGCAGAAGAGGCGATGGGAATGCATGGCTGGGGGCATGACCCTGGCAGCCATCACTAAGATCAGGTTAAATTGTTAGAGTTTTCAGACTTGGACAAAACACAAGGGAATGTACACTGCCTAACTTCTTACAAACATGTGGATGCCGCTGTTCCTGGGTAGAACATAGAACGAAGTTAGTGCCTTTAAAGGGGTGGTTTAGAAGACATAACTTTGGATTTCTTCTCTGAAAGACCCTTTCAGTGAGTTTCTCCCTCCATTAGATGGAGTCTTCCTAAAGAGAGCTGTCCTAACCTAAGCTTGTGAAGTACGTGCTAAAGTTAGGTAATATGAATATTCCCCTTAATCCTTTTATATCTCAATTCTCGAGACCAATAATGGGAATAATATTTGTTTCTTAAAAAAAAGAAATATTGTAACTTAAGTTGAAAATTCCACAGGTGTTACTTTTTAATGTTTGTATCTAATACACAGATTCAGCAGGTAAAAATGGTGATATGAGCTCCAAGAATGCTGATAAAAGAATTTCTTTAACATTACTTTATGCAAAATGTGGAATTGGATTGTACAATCTTATGTCACACCATACAGATAACTTTTGAAGTGTCACTTTTGATAAATGATAAGGCATTTATGGCTTTTAAGCAGATAACTTGAATCTTTAATCCTGTTTTTCACATTTTCATGCTCAACTGCGGCAGCCTGAAGAGAAAGTTGATTCTGGTAGATAAATCATTGTCCCTTAGGTCTCTTTAAGCCACTTTATGGTCTTTCAAGCCATAAGCCATATATTTTTCTAATAAACTCCTAGGTCTAACAAGTTATCTAAAAAATAATTTGTTGGGTATTGCCCTCTTGGACCAGAAAGTAGAGAATAATGATACATAGCTCCAGTACATGTTGCCAAAATGGTCCCATATTGATTCCAGGCTGAAATTGAAGTTTGTAACTCATTATTACAGAGAGTCAGAAGATGTGGTAGACACTACATTCATCCTCAGATTCATATTTGTTTAATGTTATATATTTATTAGCTGAGAATGGCTTTGATAGGTGTTTTTGGCATTGAGTTCATAGGAAATCTACTCAGCAATGCTACCTTTTAAGGGAAGGTACTAAGAAAACAATGAAACTATCATGCAAATATTTCAGAAGTTCAGACATTTAGAAAAAATGCATATTGTTATACTGATACTGTTGGCTCACCTAGCATTTGTGTTAAATACAGACTCAGTACCACGCAGGCATTGCTATCGTCCTTGCACATTGGAGAACATCCCTTGTTTCTTATTTCTTATCTGTCAAGAAGTGCAAAGGACATTCATGACTAAGTACTTCTGAAATAACTAAATAGTATGTGGCAATTGGAAAATAAATATATGGTGATATGCCATACTTGCAATTTAAAGGTAATACATTTATCATAACATGGAACCCATGACAAGTGGCACACTGCTGTAGTATTGAAGTGCGTGGAAGGAGGTAGGGGGAATTCTCTGTCAGTATTTCTAAATGTGTACACTGATTAGTGTAATTTTAAGTCCTCTTAAATCTGTGCATGTAGAGGTACAACTAACTTTTTTCGCAGATTGTTTGGGACTGTTTTCTTTCCTTTGGTATCAAGAGGTTGAATAAACTGAGATTCTAACCTATCATGCTAACGTAACATTTGCAAAATAGCGCCCTTGTGCTTTCTTCCCTGCTGTCCCTATTGTTTAGGAGAAACTCTTTGTCCATGAACAAATACGTCTTTTAAAGTCTTCAAGCAGTCTTTTTTTTTTTTTTTTTGCCTATGATGCATAAAAGAACTTTTATAGTAGCTCAGCTGATAATGAACTGAAAATACCGTTATCCCATGATGAAGACTGTCCCATTGTTCACATGTATGCCCATCTGTGTGTCTCACTGTTGTCCTCTCTTTGCTTTATCTTTCTGTCGCAGGTTGATAGAGCCTCTACCACAATGTGCTTCTGGTCTCTGATTATTGCTACTACATGCTATTGTAATACAAATAGTGCCTACTGCTAGTAAAAGACTGAGGTGATACTTTAAACCCCCTGATTCTACATGTGAAATGTAGAACTGATTCCTTAGTTATCCTCTAACTGGACACAGAATAGCTTTTCTAGGACACTGGTATTATCTGAAGCAGGGCTTTTATTGTGCTGGGAGACCATGTTCACAACAGATAATCAGAAAGATTGTTTAATGGTAGATTATCCCAGGCATTGTTTTTCAGAAATGTTAGATAAGACTAAGAGACAAGAGATCAGGAATAGTAACTCCCATGTTTCACCTTGTGCTATTTTTATTGCCATGAAGAAGTTAGATTTGTTTTTGAAGAGGGAAGTAACTGAAGTTACTTTTAAAAACCCTTTTAATACGTGCCACTTCAAACGCCAGATTTTAAGGTAAATGCTATCAACTAATTTCCCATTTCCCTTTAGGTGTTTTGGGTTTGTTTTGGTTTTGTTTTTTTTTTTTTGTTTGTTTGTTTGGGTTTTTTGTGGATCATTGTTAAATTAATTTCCTGCATCGGCATGTGCAACAATCATTTTTAAAATAACATATTTTAAAAAAATGTTTAAGATAACTAGAAAAAATACTATTTTCTTTTTAAGTTCTGTGCCATCTTCTCTCTTGGATCTAGTGTGCGAGATTCTTAGCTTTTAGGAACTACTGAGAAGTCTGTGGGTTTTTTTCTTCTTGAAAAGAATACATATTATTATATAATAACTTCTTGAAATTAGTAGACTGAGAGAAGGTGCTTCCTATTCACGGAGTCTAATCATTCTAGTGCTCGTTATCCATACATTAAGGCTAAAATTTTACTTTTTAGCATTTCTGGTCATAGAAATGGGAGAATAGGTTAATTGAGATTCTACCTTAATTCAATTAACAAAATAGGCTGGTGATGCTATTGTTTAATGAATACATCAGCAGGAAAATTTCAGGTGACTGGGGATAAATCTCCCATTTATCCACAAGTTTGAAGTAGCAATGAATAACAGAGCAAGGTAGATTTTATACCTGTGCAGTTTGAAAACTTATCTTGAAGTCATTTACGTAGTACCGAACATCTTTATTTCAAGTTCTTCTATACTAGCGTTGATAGCAATCTTCCTCAGATTTAATTATTTTCATTATATATGATTTATTATTAGCATTTAAGGGTCAAATATTTACGCATATTTTTCTGAATCTTCAGTTGAGAATTCTGAGTTAATGAGAGTCATGTCAAACTCAAAAGTTTTAAGTGTGGGTAATTCAACATTACATTCAGTATGTAAATGTATCATAATTAAAATGATGCCTTGTCAATCCCATTCAGGTTTTTCATGAGTATAATTTTCAGCTTTTGTATACTGTATATAGCTATGTCTTCTGCTATATGTCAATAAAAATCTGCAACATTAACCGTTGTGCCTGGTAAAATTTGAAGAGTGCAAATCTTACTAATTCTGCTATGGAAATCCAGGTAAGATCTAAAACTTAATTTTTTGACATTTTCAAATTGTTGAGCTCCACTATAAAAAAAAAAATATATATATTAATGGAGCAGCCAGTGAGAAAATACAAGATGGCTCTGCAATTGGACCATCCTGAGCTCATGAGCAGAGATGGACACTTTTCATCTATAACAATGCAGAAGGCGTTCTTGATGCCTTCAAAATAGCTTTCACCAACAAATGTGGTATCACTTTCACCCTAAACGCTCTTTGACTGAATAGAGAGATAAAACTTTTTTTCAATTTATTTTATACATTTGACATTATGCTGAATGCATCTGTTTTAATATTTCCTTTCTATAGGCAATTTCCTCTATAAGTTGGCAGTCAGTGAGAAGAGACATAAACACAACTAAAACGCAGCCAAATGAAACTAAAAACTGTCAGGAGAAGAAGCTGTAGGCAGATAGAGCTTTTAAAACGACCTCAGAAACAGTGGTGACTTCCCCTAAATGACTAAGTCCAAATGGGCTCATCGAAGGAAGGATATTCGTTGGTCTAGGTTCTATTCTCACCAAGTAGGACTGTGTTTTCATTACCCTTTTAAATTGTTAGTTTCATTGTGATAGTTAATAAATCAAGGATTAAATCAAAGATCAGTAAGTAGGAGTTAGTTTTCTATACTTACAAATGACAAAATACAAAAGCTTTCACCCCCTGGCACATACAGTAATACAGGGAAGTTATTTATCAGTAAGAATTGGTGGCAGATGAATTAGGGGACAGTATTTTTAATCTTCTCATTTTATTCTGTGGCTCAGTTACATCAGTGCCAGTATAAACTCTTCAGCTTGGGAAGAACCTCTCTGCTAGAGTGTATTCTCATCTCAGCTAAAGTTACATCCCCAGAAGTTTTCAATCATCACGTGCTCGTGTAGCTGGGTAATAACAAAAAGCTTAGCTCCTCTTGATCACTCTGCTGACTTGGCAAATAAAAGAGTAACTGCCTGTTTGTGCTTGTGCAGTCTGGTCAAAAAGAGTTATTAGGTTAATAACTGATCAGTGATATTATTTAATATCTGCCCTGATGGTTTAATACAAATGAGGTCAAAGTTTTCATATTGTATATAAAAAATAAAGTGCTGAGTATTTTTGGATTTTCACATTTATATGTGAACAAATGTTCTTACATATTAGAACAATTTTTACAAGAACTCTTAGTGTTCTAAATATCTTTCTATAGAGCTGCTGGACATTTTAAATACTGATAAGCCAGCTTTTGCGCAAATGTTCACTATAGTGGAGTAAGAGTTAGCTGTCACTTTATTAGAATTAATGGCATAACTACTCATGTTTACTTGAAATTCATTGCAGCATGAAGTGATTAGGCATTGGTGCTTTGGTAAATTATGGCACATTGTACATTTTTTATAACCAATTAGTGAGTGTAGGTGGTGGGCATGTGCAATGCATCTAGTTGTCACTCACACTTGAGTTGAATTTAATTACCATGCATATGTGTGTGTTTACCAGGAGAGTTCTGTTGGAACTATTAACATGTGACAAAGACAGTGGATATTATCTGACTCAGGAAAGAAAGAAAATGTTTGCTATTGTTTGTTTTATTACAAGACCAGATATAGTGTTGTTCTAAGGACACGGCTGCCTTGACTGAAAGAGCTCCCAAAACCAGTACTAGAGAAACCTATGGGTTTCTCATAATTCAGTCAAATCTTATATTCTGGGTGAAAGGCAAATGTTGATTTCATACACATTTCAGTCACTTTTCCAGGCATCGAACAATCTTAGCTGCCTTGAAATTCTGGAAAAGTGGCCACATGCTGAATAAACTGTGTGTATGCATGCTTGGACAGATGCTGCATCAAGGCAAATAAAACACAAGACATAGCTATTCAGAGCTCAGGTAGTAAGCTGACAAGTAGAATGTACTGTACGTATGAAGAACTGTCTGCAGTGACTGATATATTGGGGATTTTTGAAGACTTCAGTGTCTTCAAGCCCTCTGAAGTCCTATTACTGATGCTGGTCAGAAGTTCTTTTACTTTTCTGATTTTCATAGACAAAGTATTACATCTACATAGAAAGAACATTTAAATTAACATTATTATTAGGCATATTAGTGCTTTGCATAATTATATTTTCCAAAATTACATTTTAATGCCTCTGCCCTGTTTTTAATAATTCTTTTTTAACGGTTTATTTTAATATATCTGAGAGAATGTTTTGTGTCATTTGGCATTGAGTTAAATAATTGCACCCTTGCAATGTTCAGAGCTGTGACCCTCAGGGTGCAGTATAAGAAGGAAAATATTGTTCTAGCAATAATTTCCTCCTTCCCTACTCAGTTGCCTTTACCTGGTCCTCTAAATTGTGCTGGCAAAAGCAATGGGAAGATAATGCAAAGAAAAAAAATATGGAGGTAAGCTACAGAAATAGTATGATTAGTGTCCAGCCTTAACTAAGGCTATCTAACAGCATCTCAGTTTTTAAAGCACTCGTTTTGCAGGCTGCCTCTTTCCTTTTGTGAGGTTAATTTGTTCTCATTTCACATACATTTATCAAAATTCACTTTAAAATGATGATGATATTTTAAGTTGAAACTTTTAGCTTTGTACAGTGTTTGAGTTGTAAAAAACTCATTCTGCCATGTGCAGTCAATCCATATTTAATTATATAAACCTTTCACACTTTTTTTTTCTCCACACAATTATCTGGCTATTTATTTTCTTTATATTAGAGAAGAATTGGAATATATTTTAAGAATTCTACCTTCACATTTAGATCATTGGTGTTGCTGTTATACAGATAATATTCCTTTATAATCTTTCTTAGTTGTCTAAAAGTATGTGAAAACAATGATATTGAAGTAATTATCTAAAATTTTGTGACCTTAATAACCGTTAAGATGCTGTTCTTAAGCCAAATGACATAAAACAGGGTAGAATATTTCTTTTTTTGTTTCAGGTAGAGACATTAATGTCAGTGTCTTGTGTTATGTGTGATGCTGTAACTTACTGGAGGGGGGTATAAAATTAAATTTTGTGATTTAAATGCACATACTGCTGAATTTCAGATTTCTAAGCATAATTTGTGTTTATGACTGCATCTAAATGTAGTTTCATTTTGTACCTTGTATATTGACTGAAAGAAACTGTATGAAATGGCATGATCTTAAATGGAGATCTCAAATCTCATAAACCTGCATTGTGAAAGGTAATCATGTTAGAGTCGAAACACTTTTGGTTATTCAATTACTTAGTTGTGCTTTTTCATATCACTGTGTGTGCAGCGGTTCTGTCAGAAACAAAGAGTTCGGATCTTCCAGATGTACCGTCTTTGAAGAAAAAGCTAAAGGCAACAGTCACTTGCTGTCATTTATTAAGTGTGCTTTTAAATTTGTGGGGAAAAAAATTAAGTGCATTATTACATATTCATGTAGCACAAAAATGTCTATTTTTTTTTTCCTTATATAGTACACATCTTCTGTATTTTAGAACTTGCAAAAGTTATTAGGCTAATTACAATGAATCCTTTTGGTAGGAGGAAACTAAAGACCATCTAAACTAATATCATAAAAAGGAAGGTTAAGATTTTTATGGCTTGGTTAAACATGGATAACTAATGTAATTTTACTAATATAATAATGTGTTGTATAAAAGGATGTGATTTTAATTTTAGCCTATATTCAGTAAAGCTTACATGTTAGAAACATTCTCTGACATGGTGATTTTTACTTTAAAATATTTTGAAGGGTTATATTGCTATTACAAAATTATTAATAGTTTATAGTCAGGCATTTAAAAACCAGTTGTGTTGGGATGGTTTTAAAACTTTTTTTGGTAAAAGAATTAATGTATACAATAGGGTTTACTTATAAGTATTACTGAAGTTATACAGATTAATTCCAATGAAGTTCTTTCATCTCAGTGTGTAAATTGCTGTCCTCTTCTTACTGTCACTCTGATCTATTTTTTTTTGTGCATAAGTGAGCGTGGGGGATTTTGTGTGTGAGAAAGGATGTGCTTCAGCAGGTTTCAGGAACTGAAAAATTAGTCTATCTACTCACTCAGATTGGTAATGGAAGTAATACCCCTTCTAGGTAAAAAGTCAGTTTAAATGTAAGGATTTTATGATGCAAATAATTGTCTTTTGGGATACATAGTTTTCATAGCAGCTCATGACAAAGCCAAGGAGTCCCATGTTTTGTTTTTGGTTTTGTGGTTGGGTTTTTTTTGTTGTAAGGTTGTTTGGTTTTCTTTTTTTTTTTTTTAATGTTATAGTTTGGCTGTATATGAGGCTTAAGAAAATAAACAGAATCAGGTTGTTGAGAAGACCAGTACTGTGAAAGGTTTTTAAACTACGAAAGGTTTTTTAAACAGAAATTTTGTTTCAACCAGGAAAAGACAAGACATGAGACTGTATCTTCATGTGTGTAGTAAGCAAAAACAAATGTAGTACATTTTGATTAAAGATGCTTAGCAAGGTGCACAGAGCAGTTTGATGGCTCACCAAGTTAGTAAGACAGCTGCAATCTTCAGTCTTCTACTGAAACATGTGTGAGCTATTTAATAAAATTAGGACTTTTTTCCACGTCTAAAGTCTTAAATGTATTTGCTTATTCTAGACAAAAAACAGCAATATTAAATTGTGAGTTGCATTTTACTGTACTTGGCTATTCCAGATGTGTAGATCCCCAATCATAAGAAGGCAGTAACTCTGTGCTTTCCCTTCACTAGATCCAAAGGAAAGATAGGTGTTCTCAGTAACTCAAATATTTAGATTTATCCTGCTTTTAGGTGTTTCACACTCAAAAAAAATGCAAGTAAGTTAAGGAAAAGGATTTCCTCTGATTGCCGTGATTTTAAAAATCACTGATAGAATTCAAGATACCTTATTTCTTTATGTATCTTTCTCCTTTCTGTAGAAACTCCTTCCTATAAAAACCAGCATCTCATATTCCCAGAGCTTTCCTTTACCCCTGCTCCTTTTTTCACCTGGCTTTAGTTTAGTTTGTTGTTGTTGTTGTGGGGTGTTGGTTTTATTGTTGGTGTTGGGTTTTTTTTGTAGCTTGTGCAGGGACTTTTATTAGCAGAAAGTATGTCCTGTGTGGGAGACAACAGAGATACTGCATAAATGGCTTTTTCCACACTGGAAGATGAAGGATCTTTCTTGAGTTCTTATCTATAAGTTCCTGATACTGTCCATCAGGGCAGAGAATAGAATGCCTATCTCACAAACTGTAAGTTACAGGGGGAAAAAGTTCAATAGGAAAACCAGCTAAAAGCTGCTGGCTGTTGCAGAGGGTTTTCTTAGAGCAACAATCAGAGGGACAGAGCTCTGCTGTAATCCTGAAGCCAATGCAGTTATGTGTCTCGCACCCTTCAGCATCTCAGGTTCCAGTTAATCTAACTGGTTTATAAAAATGAACATCAAACCTTTGGGTTGGCCTGTAAGCATGCAACCCAACCCAACACTTTGCATGTGTATCAAACATGGATTAGCGTTGTGATAGTTAAGTATGGCGCATTCCATCACTTTTTTTGAAAAGAGTATTTACTTACCAAATATCATCTCCTGGATCCCCTCTGATCTGTGTTGTTTGTAAGACTGGAGATAGGTAGAAGAGTCTTATTTGATTACTGTGATTAGAGTGGCAGAAGAATCCTTCATCATTTATCTTCTTTAGTGTCTTGATGGCTATTTGACCATCTTGGATCCTATTTCTCTTCATGCATCATCCACAGAATTGTTTATTAAGTTCTGAACAATTAACCTATGCAAACTCTTTCAAGGCAAAATAATCTGAGCAAGTGCTAGTGAAGCACTTGCACAATATCAATATTGCATTGATACTGCAAATATAATTAATTCATTCACTTTTTGTATCGATTTGACAATATGACATAATTTAAGGGAAGCAAAACAGATTTAATTAACCATATTTCTGTATTAATGAACAGCTATTTAGGGAAACTCAAGCGCTTTCTTAGCTACAAATAGTAGGTTGAAAGAACTGTGCAACAAAAATACTCTTGTAGCTTTATTGCTTACTTCCTGGAAACTATCCTATTAATTCTATTACAGATTATTAGTAGTGCATCATAAAGTGCATATGAAGACAAGATTACTCTCAGTCTAACAGAAGAAAATTATAAAAACAGAAGAACCAAACTTCTGAAGATGGTTTGATCAGTGTTTACCAGAGACTTTATTATATTGACTAGTTCATATGGCAATGTTAATATATAAAAATCTGCTACTCACAGCCTTGGATTCTTAAAATGAATGCTACAGTAATAGGAAAAATCATCCTCAACATCAAAAGGAGTTTTATAATTTTTTGGGGGTACTCTTAATTATTAATCTGAAGTTATCTTTAGTCAGTTTTCACATTTTGAAAACTTTGTCAGAGAATTGTAACTGTTTGTGAGAATTCTTGTGTAACGAACTGTTCTTACTAGGCAAAATACATATTTAACTAGCGTGCAGTTTCCTCTGGCAAGCTATTTTGATATTGACGTTAAATTAGGTTAGCTAAATTATATATTATCACCAAAGGCAATGTACCAAAATACATGTGGAATACATTGAAGTACATGTCAGTCCATCAGCTTTGTAGACAACCAGATCTCTGGGAGGTAGACAAATACTATTCTGACTTTATTGCTGCTTTGAGAGTTAATGACCATAATAAAGGTAAGTGTAGCTTGCTAATTATCCGTTAGTTTTGTTTTTAATAACACTTTAATTTGCATATTGGTCTTCTGCTGAAAACACATGCTTCTGATTGTTCATCTTCAATTAGTGTTACTTTTCACATTTTTTAAATGGGGTTTTAAAAAGTTTATAAACTGGTGGTTTGAAAAGTTGGTCTAAATGAATTGAGATAGATACCCAATTAGAAATGTGCAAAAGTAGGCTGATATCAAAAATACTGGATTTTAGTTAGAAACTTAGAGTTATATATTCAGTTCTTGTGCTACATGGTTTTCAACTTGGAATGTTTTGGTCCATTATGACCGTTCCCAAATTGACTGACTTCCCTGTCTTATCTTGGATGAAATGAATTGTTGGTTAGACCCTAGCATTACAGTTTGAAAGGATAAATTATTGATTGTTGACATTTTGCACAATATCAGATGTTACTCTCTCTAAGATTTTTCCTACAGGATGGAATTTAACTTCTTTGATCTTGTAAAAGTAAAGTAGAAAAGCATACTTTAAGTTGATTTGGAAAAAAAATGCTGTTACAAATAAAATGATTTTTTTTCATATTTGCATTACTTAAAATGCATTTTTTTGTCTTATAAATATGCTAATCTTTATAAGCTGCTTCTGGTATGACATATGGTATATAATTTTGTTTCAGTTCTTTGACATCAACCTAGTTACTGTTACATAAAAATGTACAATTGGCAGGGAAAATTAGTATGTTCAGTGGCATGATACTTGTAAGACTTTTGAGAAGTATCCGGGGTATTCATCTGTATTATAAGTAGACAGCTGTTTGAAGAGGACTTGTAGATTCTGTTAATTGTATGTTTGTTCCTTTTCAGACAGCACTTCTTTTGGGCCCGTTTGGTCTGATGGAAAAACGGCAGATAAATACTTACGAATAAAAGAGCAAAGCTCAGTTAAACATATGTTTATATTTTAAACAGTTTTATATAAAAAAAGGATATTTAAATTAGAAGTAATTAAGATTATTTTCTTAGGGGGATGGAGCAGTGTCAAGAAAAAAAATCACAAAACAAGTTTAAAAGATCAGTTGAAATTGCTAGATTATCAATCAAGGCTTAGCCACATATACGCACAATATTGTCTTAGGGAATGAAGCAAAATTAAATGCTAAATTCAAATTTTGTTGGTTTTTACTAGTCTGGAGCCAATGAATAGAAAACTTGAACTAAATGAACTAAAAAAAGCTCCAGGAAAAAGAAGTTAGTTTTGCCACCATGCTGCTGTTTACATGGAAGGAGATTTGTCTCTTTTGTTCTTTTTTGAAATTTAGTATATTCTGCCTATTGATCTACCTCTGTTCCCCATTTCACAGGCCTGTGCAGAAATAACTTATTTCTAAATTGGAAAGCTATCTCAGGTAACTTGGAATAATCTAGCAGTAATAGCGCAGAGCTTAGTAAAGGTACACTTGGTTAAAGTGGGAAGTTCCATGAACTTGTCCTTACCCTCCAAATCATGCGTACAATTTATAATAGAGGAAAAAAAAATATAAACAATATTAGGGGCAGGCATAGGAACCCCAGGCTCCTCTCTCAGTAATTTCCTGCTCAGTGTGCTAGAGTCAGGATCCTTCTTGTTTGTGTGTTTATGCTTTTGCCCTTTCCTTTTTGACCACTGACCCTTCTCTGTTTATAAGTACGTATGAGGGACAGCTTCAACTGGATAATGGAAAATACTTCCAGGCTTGTCCTGTGACCTCATGTTATAGGCACTTCTCAGGGAATGGGATACAAATATTTCAGATTTGTACTCCTTGGGCCGAGGGACATGTCTGAACCCACATTTCATATCCTGGAGAGAAGGATACTGTATCTTTGGAAAAAGCAGTGGGACTAGTTTTCTGTGCCAAGAGACAACTACAGAATCTAATAGCACATCTGTGCTGGTAAAGGAAATGGACCAGGCCTGTTCTCTGCACCAAAGCCATTTGGCATGATTGAACCTTATGTTGCATAGAACATGATATGATATGTATAATACAATAGAATCCCTATGTTAAATTCTTTTGCCTATCAAAACAAGGTGGGTACATCCAACCTGTATGAAGGAAATAGCCTGTAGTAGCATGTCCAGGCACAGTTTGGGAGACTAATAACTGGTCTATCACCAAAACCATGCCAAAGACTGTGCTAACAGCATGTCAGTATGGATGATTACAGGACAATGGCTGTGTATTTATTAATATACCCGTAGCTTTGATGCAAGAAGGGTTTTCAGGCATTTATGTATAAGCAAATGATTCATCAGCACTGTAGACGGGAATCTGAGTCTTGGAGATCTAGGATTTCAAACCTACGCTTTGTTAACCTTTAGCTCTAGCTAACCTTACATCTAACACTTTCTCCTCCTTGTTGATAGTTGCTGCTGAGAACCTCAAGTACCCAGCTCTTATCAACTGACACTGAAGCTGGATTTGTGAATTGAACTGCACAAAGCAGTTACATCCTGAATGTTAGAATAGGTTAAAAATAGTTGCCTCATTGTTAAGTGCTTTCTTTTCAAATTAAAAGCAATTAAGTATTGTTACATGGATACTTCTGCCTTTTCTTACAGATGTTTTTTCCATCTTAACAACAAGAGAGAGACTTGATAGGCCAGAGAAAGACAACTATAGGCAGTTTGACTTTACTCTTGGTGTTAAAGCGTTCTTTGCTAGAAATTGATATTGAAGAACATTTCCAAGAATTAATTAATTATTCTTGGTTTTGGAAGGTTGGTTTGATTATTATTTTCATTTAGCTAAATTCCATCCCCAAATTGTTGAGCAATGATTCCATACAATTTTATTAAATCTAATGAAACGAATACTCTGTTTATAGGCCAAATTCAGTACAGTACTTCAGCAAAAGCTTACCTTCAACTACATGAGAAGTAATAGTATTGATAAGTCAAGCATGCTTTAACTTACTGAAGTTGGATCATCATTTGTATAAAAAAACCTCCCACTCAGTTGAGGTCTTTCATAATGAAAAGATTCTGTAAATTATTCTTAGTAAATGGAAAACATCCAATTAGTCTTGCTTGGCTTTGTTTGCTCCAGAATTGTTTTTGAGATTTTGAGTAGCGTGTAGAATTTCTTATACTTTCAGGCCATTAGTTTAATATTATCTATGTAAAAACTGGCGGAAGCATTGCTGAAGTTTTATCACATGTTTTGGCTCCATAGTTGGGGAGCCTTTTATTTTTGTACTAACATCTCTCCTCTTATTTTATCTTAACACAAAGTGATTTGTGCTTAGTGAGATATAAGCTTTGGCTAATCAGAATTAGCAGCTATCTACAGTAATAGACTGTTAAGGTGTGGCTGTGGCTCACCTGTGAACTTGCCTCTCTCAGCTTTGGTGAAGATCAAGTGTGCTAGCTGTCAGGGCCTTGAGGACATTAGGTCTTAATTTCCCTGACCAGCCCCACCAGTGCCCTTCCCCCCCCGGCCCCCGGGCCCAGGAGCTCCATTTAAGCTCAGGGCTGGGTGCTGAGCTCTGTTTAGGTGTGCCTGCATCCTGCCCTGCCTCCTGGGTAGACCTCAGGCCTGTGTGGTAGGTGTCTTGTCTCCTAGATGGGACCCTCAGACGTACCTTATAACTTGCATCTAGTGCCGTCTCTGTCCCCATTTCTTCTTGTGTCTGGCTGGTCTACCTGGGTATCACTGTCTTGTGTCTTATTTGGGTTTGTCAGTGGATGGCATGACCAGCACCTCCCTCTGCCTGCTGTGTTCACGTGTGGTGGGGCTACACCCTGGGTGGGGAGGGACCCCCTGTGCTGGGGTCATGCTTGCCTCTTGGTTTGCTCTGCCCTTGGGAACAGCCAGCCCTTGCTGCTGCTTGACACTGCTCCAGATTCAGTATCCTGTTCTGGGATGAACACTATGGTTAAGAGACTTGTTTAGCATTGGCAGCCAATGCTCTTGTTCTTCCCCTTTTTCCTCAGTGCCAGGAACAGCAAACACAGCTCTCTGGCTCGGATGAGGTTTCCTGGCACCAGTACACCTTTCCATCTCCTCACACCTGCTGCGGAGCCCCTTGCCCGTCAGCCCTCCTCGCCTACCTTGCCTTGTTGAAATCACACTCTTCCTCTTCCAGTCTAACTCTTACCCACCATCACCATAAGGCTGTGAGCTTTTTATGATCATCTGCTGCTTCATGACTGAATTAAACATGCTTAATTTTGAGTGTGTTTTTAAAAGCTAAATTAACTAAAATACAATGATGCAGATGCTGCAATTTACTGACTCAAAGAGAAGAAAAAAGCATGGGGGCTGGAAAGGGATTGAAGGGTTTGACAGTATGTTCTCCTGGGCTATGGCAGGATCAATCATGCCAGCACAATTCCTGACAGATATTTACTTAATCTGCTTTCTAAGCACTTCAGTAAGGGAGATTCCAGAGATTCCATTGTCAATCTGTTCACTATTTAACTATCCGAGCTGTAAAGACAGAATTTTCTTGAGTTCAGAGTCTAATTGCTTTTGCTGCTACCAGTACTCCAGATTGCTGAAGTAGATGGTATTTCAGACACCTGCTATACATAATCCTGTTCTGTTTCATGGCTTTGATGAGCCTTTGCTTCTTGCATTGGAATTTGAACAGAACTGAAGTGAGCTATCTTTTGTTAGTGAAGGAAACAAATATCCAAACTGTGTCCTCAATAGATTACTCAGCCAAGTTTTGAGAAACCACTTGGAAAGTCTTAAGAGTGCTGAGGAAGAGTTAGTAATCAGGACTGTCATTTAAAAAAAAAACAACAACAACAAAAAAACAGCACAAAACCCCCCAAAACAAAACAAAAAACCACACCACAAAAAAACCTGCACAAACCCCAACGTTCTGGAGGCACTTGCACTTTTGCAGCCTTCAGTCAGAGATAGTGGTGAAGTTTTACGCTCATTTCGGACTTGATTCTTTCCAGTCTGGTGTGTTCTCAGTGTATTCTCCTGTTTTAGCCCAGTCGTCTTTCAGGGATATCTAATGAGAATCCTTTAGTTGTAAACTTGTTTGCTAAGTGTCAGACTCACCCCAGCATCCCCCCCGCCCAGTATACCATAGGGCTGTTCAGCTGGGGAGGAAGCACCAATAACTTCCTCCTTAAGGTAAAATTGCGATGTAAAATGTCAGCTTGTAGGGACTGAAATCTAGCTTTGTTCTCCTTGCTTTGTACTGGTCGAATTAATCACCCCCTGAATGCTTCCAGGCCAGCTATAAAGTAAATGTATTGAAGTGTAGAGAACGTAGGAGATATCAGTGTTTGATGAAATATTGTGTGTGGCTCAAGTAACATTACATTGCTTTGTTACTTTGACTTGTAGGGGTTGGGGTTTTTTGCCAAGGAAATGCTGAAGATACTTAATTTGGAAGAAGACTGGGTCTGTTTATCTGCAGGGAGGAGGAGTAATTTGTATTGGAGGAGGAAAAAAGGTATAAGAGTGGGGTTTGAAAAAATGAAACGGACTAAGAGAAGGGCAGAAGTGTAGTCTTTTAGAATGGGATGGGTTTTTTGTTTGCTTTTTTGTTAAATAAAACGCTTTTTGGAGAAGGACTGGAGCCCACGTTTCAGAAGTTGGAAGGTCAGAGACCCAAGATAAGAAGTTTGGAATCCTAAATTCTCGAGAACAATCAAAAGTAGGAGGAGAGCGCAAAGGAACTGACAAATGGAAGATAATTGTTTGCTTACATAGTCCTATCTCATACACTCTTTTCAGAGAGACTTCTTTTAAACTGTGAAGTTACTGTGTGCTCCAGTTCTCCACTCGAGAAGAGTGAGCAAGCGGTACATCAGCATGGCTGCAGGTTTGGGACTCTGGAAGAGGACGTCGTTACAGTTATCTGCCGCTCGTGGGAGGTCTGCGGGTGGTCGGGCTCCGTCAACCAGGGCGTTCCGCTGAAGGGATCGGAAAGGTCTGAAATTGCCGGAAGAAGATGAACGGCCGGTGCTGGAGCTCCGCCAGTCGANCGCAGGGCGGGCGGCGCGCGGCGCGGCGGGGCTGCCCGCGCGGGTCGGGGTCGTTAAGCGGGCGCGTGCCACCCGCTGCGGCGTCTCCGTCTCCGGCGGGGGGGTCGGGCAGAGCCCGGTCTGGCCCAGCGCGGATGACCACAGAACCCTCTCCTCTGCTTACAGAAGAGCGTTTGGGTTAATAACTGTACAGCGTACAGTAAAAATAGTTTCAACACGTTGGGTGAGGCAGTGTGTGTTTAAAGGTGGGGACATGAACGATCTTATGTAATTTAATGTATGAGCGAGAACTTAAAATTTGAAAGAGATCTCCTAAGACAATGTCTTAAAGTTCTCTTTCCAGTTGTGAAAAGGAGTTCTCTTCTCCCTTCAGTCCAAGAGCAGTATAGACTAATCCAACAAATAATACAAGATTATCATAATCCATTCGATTTTTGTCATAAAACCACATTTGATTTGTGAGGAGAGATGTTTAACCTGTTGAAAGAGATGATGAGCTAAGAGTTATAGATAGCTTTTTTGGGTAACTAATAACTTGTTGGCTATCCGGTTATCTCTTTGAGAAAAAATGATCCCAGAAAATGGTCTTTACATTTCAAGGAAGGCAATATTTCATGCAAGATGCTCTCGTGCATTCAATACACAGCTGAAGTCCCAGTAACTTCAACAGGGTCAGGGTTTTATTGGAACTTGTCTTTTCTATTATCCTTCATAGATCTCTGACTGTCTGGAAGAAGCAACGAAGGATGTAGAGTGCAGTTTATTTACCTGCCTAGTGGTGTCAAAGCGAGCAAAGCTGCTGTTGTACTTGGCAGTTCAGTTCAATTAGTTTAGAAAAGATTTTGTTATGTATGGACATCAAAACCGCAATTTTAAGAGAACCAACCGTGAGAAACCATGCATTTATCCAAAGTATGTCTGTTTTTCTAAATATCCTGTGTTTCTTAAGTTTTCACCAAGTATCCAATCTGATTGCCTACCTCCTGCCTTTTACTAAAATTTGTAATTTTTTTGATGTTAAGTGAAATGATTGAATAGAAATCTCAACCCCCATCCTTTTCTTTCCTCCTGTGCCCATACAAATGATGAGAGTTTTTCCTTTCCTGTAAATAGAATGTGAAGCATTCAACTCTAGGGACTTCTAGTAGGTGATAGACTTTAGCATTCTGGCTACTGGAGGGTGAAACAATACTTTGTGTGTGGTTAGTTTGTTTTGTTAACAACAGTAATAGATTAGTCACATAGCTTTTGTGGATAAGAAGGCTGAGTAATTTAGCGTGCTGGTAGGAGCCTCCTCTACAACAAGACTTGTCCTGTTTTATATATAGTAGACAGTTTAGTTTGCCTTTATCTTGGCAGGGGGAATTTTTATTGATGTCCTCAGTATGGATTTTAAGGGATTTTCTGTTTTTATGGTATCTTTCTAATTTTATTAGTATTTAATTAAAATAATGTTTTGGTGTTTAGTAATTCCAGTTCCCTTCTCTTCAACATGCAAAGCTTTCACTTTCTTGAAATGCTTCTTCACTCTCTTTTTTCATGAAATTCTTGGTATATCTGCCTTTGAACAGGTATTTGAGAATGTACTGCTGTATCTCTTATCACCTTTGAAGGGATGTAGCTTCCTCCCTTTGGTGAGGAGCTTAAGGAAGCATTGCTAGGTATGTAACTAATCCCTGGTCAACATGTGTGCAAGTGTGCACACACGCACGCACTTAACTTGCATATAGGGAATTAAATGACTTGTCAGAATAACCAGCCAGCTTCAAATGGTTTTGCTTCATTTGTACAGAAACATTTTGATCAACATAATGACAGCAGGCAGTTTTTATAAGATTTTCATTTTTATGAAAATATTTGGAAATGTATATTTCAAATTATAATATATGGAATGCTTAAGTGAACTTACTTTTCTCCTTCAAGAAGAAAACTAAATTTAGAAGCATCAAAAGCCTTCTGTGAAAGACAATGTTTTCCTTAATTTTTAAAGTAATAATATCACAGTGCTTATGAAGCCTCTTGTTTTCAATAGAAATTCTGCTGATATCTAACCTGAGGATTTTTCCTCTCTACCAAGAGAGAAAAGAGGAAGAAAGCCTGGTTTTGCAGTCAAGTTTTTAATAATGCCTCTTTTTGCATTATACCTCTTTAACATATCAAAGATAGAGATCTTCTATATTCTCCAGTCAATGAGGATGTCTTTGAAAAGCAGCATAAGGTATTGGTTTGGTTTTGTCGTTGTTTTTTTTTTTATGTAATAGCAGTTGGAACCTTAAATAAAACTAATTAAAAAACATTTAATTGTTTAATGAGATTGCTGTGTTCTGCTATGTTTAACCTAATTGTTCATCCAGTATACCTGTGCAGCAAAGGGCCATTTCAGTCATATGTATCAAAATTCATTCCATACATCTCTTCATCTGTCTCAGAACTTAGGATATAGTTTATAGCATAGTTTCTTCTTTGTGAATCTTGGCTAGTCCCTGAATAAAAGAAAGTAGAAAAATTTTCTGTACAGGAAACTGATGTGTGCCACTCTTCCAATAGCTATATGCAAAATGGTCAGGCATATTTTCACTGTGTCTGTCATTTAGCACAAGCCAAGTGATTTATTTATTTTTAGAGCTTAGGCATGTGTTTTACATCCAGCTGTAAATGTTATTAAAAGCACTGGTGATGTTAGAGTCATTTCTGTGGCGATTTTGCCTCCTTGGCAGACAAATGGCTACTGCAGTGTGGGTAAGCTGGTTTTGGTCCATGTTTCAGTTGACAACTCAAAAAATTCTGCTCATAATATACAAAACTTGTGATAGCCATCACACTTTGTATGGTTTCTATTTGGGTCAGATTTTTCAGAGTTTAACTTGACTTTTCAGCAATATCATGCCTTTCATTGCTGCTTATGAGAACTCCAAAAAGTGATCTTGAGTCTACAGTTTCCCAGCCTCCATACTCGTCTTTTACTTCTGAAGTAGAAAGCCTGAACCGTCTTTGTGGCTGTTTTCAAGAAAGCAATTTATGGCAGCGAGTCTTTGATGTTTTTGAAATGTTACTGAATTCTTTTACCTTCCTGAATAAAGAGAGGATTACTAATAGATATCTGGTATTCATGATGCGAAGATGATTTATGTTTTGGCATTCTGCATTTTTACTTCACAGTCCTGAAACTGGCTCTCACACGTATGGAAGTTCTGGATAAGATTTTTTTTATCTGCCTTGCTTACCCTCCCTCTAAATAGCTTGCCTCTGCTGACGATGTTCCATAGAATCTCAGGTGTGCATCATGCTCTGCCGTTTTTATCACATATTCTTTGAGTATTATATTGGTGTTGGACCACTGAATAATTTGTCATGAATCATCACAATAATTTTTTTTTTCTTGAAATTTAAGAAAGAGTGCTATACCAATTAAGAGGCTGTAAAATAATACGCTTTTGAATTTGGAGCTGTGACAGATACCAAAGCATTATTTCGTGAGGGATTAAGATTTAGCAATTCAACACCACACACTGGTTTTATTTTTGGTCTAAAACATACATATTTTAAATCTAATACACTTTCTGGTTTCTTTGTTTTGTCATCTAATAGTTTTGGGGCTTTTTTGTGGTGGGGTTTGGCGGGTTTCTTTGTTTTTTAAACTCATAAGCTTCCTATCTTTTATGTACTGGACACTGAGAGTGAATCTGACAGTATTAATGAAGTGCAAAAGCTAATTTACTATATTTTGTCTGAATTTAGCCTGGTATCCACTCAAGTGAAGAATTAATCTTGGATATATGATGATATATAATAGTGTTGCACTTGGGAGCAGTGCAGTTACATTTCTCTTATTTAATTATCATGTCAAAGAGAGGAGAGTGGTCTCCCTTTTCATATGGTGTGGTAAGGTTATATCTTGAATTTTTCATGCATACAAATCTGAGCATATTACTGCTGTAGGATTGAGAAATCGGAGGACCAAGCACATACAGTGTTGGAGCAGGAAAATTAAATATTTCAGTACTAAAATTTCCACTTGCTGTTTGAAGACGAAGAGGAGCAGATATAAGTATGTTGCAATAGGATGGACGTAGAGGTGAAGATGAGAAGAAATAGTCTAGAATAGGATAATAGGTTGTAATTACAAGGGGAGGGAAAGATAAGGAAAGTGATATTGTTCATAATTCTGGGATATTTTTCGTACTGCACATTAATTTTGTGCCAATGGTACCCTCTCAAACTGGGTGGGGTAGTATGTTGTGATAAGCACTAGACAAAACATCAGTGGTAGATTATTAACAAAACCCCACTTTTTATACCTACTGGCTGTTTATTTGTCTATGATTAGTAGTTGTAAGGATGATGGTTTTATGGGTACAAGCTGTTGCCATTTTTTGGAAAAAAAGAATTCTGTTATTTAAGGAATACTATCAGACTTTTTTCCTTAAACTAATGCCTCCCAACACTTTGTTCCAGGGTTCAGATGGAGAAGTAGCTAATCTGTATTGAGGCCCATCAAAAACCAAATAATGCTAGGCAGTCTCTCTATTTCTTTTATTTATTTATTTAATCTGATGGATCTTGCTTGAAATATCGATTGTTTGGATGGCAAAAAATAAAATGGAAAAATAGTTTTGCTGCTGCTTTTTACTTTTTGTTTGTTTGTTTGTTTTCCCCTGTGGTTGTCATACTGTTATTCATTCCTGGTCTGTAGGCAAACAGGATTATTCAGTTTTCTGAACTGGTATACAAATGTAATAGCCCGTTTGTGGAAGTTTTGATTTCAGATACTTAAACAGATTAAATATTATTTCATTCTAAACTTAACTGAGAATGCATGAGATATCCTAAAGCACTAATATAGAGACTGTTTTAATGCAACACAGTTGCAAGCCCTTTTCCTGGTTTCATAACCTTTACAGTCATGAGGTATCATTTGGTCATTCAGGCTGTGAGGGAGCTATTAGAACCCTGTTTAATGATAATTGAAACAACACAAAGCACTGCCTGAAGTACTGGCCTATGTGACAGGGTTAGTTTGAGAGCTAAACTGTATGTCTCTGTGGATTATTTTTTTTTCTGGAATCTGGAAAACATTGCTTGCTGTTGAGTTTTAAAAAGAAAGGCTAAAAAGTAGGCTTAGTCCAGTCTTAAACTTAGTGAAGTGTAAAAGCTGAGAATGGCTAGGCTTCATACAACTGACGTTTGAGATCTTCAGAAGACAAGGGAGTTGATTGGATCCACTATGTCCAAATATTCTCTGCTACATAAGAAAACATTTTTTCCCATCCCCTCTCTCAAAAAAGCGTAAAACCAGAGCTGAAATATGAAGATTAAAAAATAATAAAAACAAAGCCATTTCTTTAAAGATGTTCAGGAACATGTATGTAATTTAGTATTCTCTACTTTCTCTTGAATTGGTCTGAACAGTAATTGTAATGCTTGGAAAACACCTAATAACACCAATTGTTTTAAGTTATTTACCCAAGAATAGAATTTTTTTGATAATCACTCCATACTATGTTATTAATACTACTTTATATGCTTTTTATTGAATTATTTTTTACAGACTGGAATTGTTATTAAAATATCATACTCATATCGCTTCTTCTTAGGAAGCATTCATAGCAGTGTTGGTAGTAATTAAGGAAACTGGAACAACTGCATTGATCGAGTCTTTTCAATGTAATTGCCCTATTTCATAAGTCAAATTGCAAAACTCACAACTCCAAAAAAATAGTATGCAATAGAAGAGTAAAGAAAAACATCAGAGGTTTAAACCCAAATTAAAGTTTCAGTGTTTTGTATGTCTTCCAAAGGTGTTGCTGGATACCCTAGTTGTTAGCTGTAAGAAAAGTAAATCGGTTTCTTTAGTGCATGGGTTTTGTGAAATGTTTATTTTTCAACATAGGAATTATCAGACAGGGCTGGATTCCAGACAGCTGGGCAGATGGTTCTTTCTTTTCAAATGGGGTTGTGCCAACAAAGAGAGACAGCTATATAAATGTTAACCCCTAAGGGATAGAGAAATCTCTGTCAATCTTCCCTCTCTCTCCATCTACCCCCCACCCCAACTGTCCCTTTGAAAAGAAAAGCAAAATAGCAATTTTGATCTAATACTGATTTTTTTTTTTTTAATGTAAGTTTTCAAACTTTGCCTTTTCAAAAGTACCCGTGTTTAGAAATGTAATGCAGTTGATTAGCTGGTGTTTAACATGTGGTTGTGTAGATAATGAAGCATGAAAAAAACAAATTTGCCTCAGGTCAAGTATGTATCAATTGCAGCATCATGGAGATGCTAATATATATTTAAGAGAAGTGGTTAGTAACTTGCTGCAAAACTGATTTGTGCGTGGACTGTAAGTAGATTTATTTTCTGATGTTTGAATTAATTTGTTTTGTATAGTTTACCAAGACTGGAGGTTTGAAGTCTGTTGCCTATAGATAACTACTTTAGGAAATAGACCTAAAAAAGATGTCTTGGAAGAAGAATTTTAAGAATTGGAGAAGTTACCTCTGAGTCAGGATTTACTTCTCCTTGTAAGGTAGTAATTGAAAAACAAAACTTTTATTCTTTGAAATTCTTTGACCTTTAAAATAAATTACAGATACTATTCTGTGCCTATTCAAATGAATGTTATTACTTTTTCTAGTTTGAAAATAAGCGTTTTTCTCCATATCTGGATTTTTAGGTGGACTTTTATTTAGATAATAGAGGCTTGACTAACAGGTGCTGAGGGAAAATTCAATTTTTTGTTGAGAAAGAGGAAGTCTGAGATACTGCAGACAGAATAAGCAGCTATTGCTTGTCTTTATTTGTGAAACAGAATAAAAGAGAAAAATTATTCAGACAAAGGTTGATGCAAAGTTCAGTGGTTCAGAACATGGATTTGTATACAGCAGTTGAAAAATAAATAGATGACACTTGTTCCTGTTTTTTAACATGCACTCATTTTGGTTGGAAATGAGCTAGCTGCAGTGCGCTCTGGGTGTTCTACTGCAGCTGAGTTCCCCACCTTGCACAAAGAAAAGTATCCTTTGTACACAGAGCAGTTCGCTTTAAAAACAACAATACTTGATTTGTTGTTTAGGAGAATAACTCCTAATGACTACGCGTTTCATAAATGTCCCTGCCCAATGGCAGGGGGGTTGGAACTAGATGATCTTTAAGGTTCCTTCCAACCTAAACCATTCTATGATTTTAGTGCCCAGCCACTTTTTCCCATTGCTTCCAATATGTCTAGATGAAATTACTAAGGTGTACATGAGGAGCAAGCCACAGTGGTTCTGTTTTTCTGCACATGGCTGGACTTTTAAAAGAAGAAAAAATAAATTACAAAAATTCTGCCTGCTCTCATAAGGAGATATATCAATATTGTGTCCTAATTTCCGATTTCTCTGTTTTGAGAGAGTGACCTTGATACTTTGTCACATACTTTCAGATTTTTGTTGCCAGTGGTTTCCTAAATTGTTAGTTTAATTTTCATTGTGTTTTTCGTATCTTTATTATATTTTTCCCTCCTTCTGTTCACAAAAATAAATGAGAATCTCCAAAAATACTAGGATTTTACTTTGATGAAGAGGCAGTCCATTTGTTTCCATCACATTGTATATTGGTGAAGTAGCAGCCAGAAAGAAGAATGAGTTGTATATTTAAAAGCATATTCAAGAAATTATCACTTTGTAAAAAGTTACGTCAGTTCTTGTGATTGGAAATGGGATTCCTGTGGTGAGAGTGAAATTTAAAATATTTATACTTAAGTGAGGCGATCATGATCTAGAAAGTTTAACTACTGAAAAGTTAAGTTTTTCTTTATGTTGGTAAAGCTGTATTAACAAACAACTTCAAAAACGTTCAGTAATTTTTTCCTCCTAGTTCTTATGCTTCTCTAATAAAATTACACTTTTTATAAAAAGTCCTTTTTCTATAATAGCAGGTATACACACTCCTAAAAATACCAGTTAAAATTAAAATTTAATTAGAAACTTTCCAAATAGAAACACTGTGACAGTTGGAAGTGTTCTTATCCATTATGTGGCATAGCGAAGGTTTTGCCACATAGCAGTTTGGAGAAAACTGAGATTTGTTGACTTTCAATATATGTTGAAAATGGTAGAGCGTCTCTAAAGAATCTGAATAATTTTTTTCTTAGTTAAATTCTTACGCCACTGAAGTTCCTTTGAATTTTTGTATTTACTTCAGCAGGATAGATAGTCTTTAACTCTCTCCACATATATGTCTAAAGGCCCTAAATGTTTATATGAGAAAATGTTAATGAGATGTGTGGACAAGGTAGTAGGAAAAAATAAGAAAGATGTTGAGAACAGAGAGTGACTCTCTGGGATATTTCAGAACCTTTATAAATCTGCAGTAATAACCCTGAGTTTTATACAACTATATCTGTACGTTTTTGGAATCGTGGGATAAGTTACTGCATCACAAGTAGTAACTTCACTTCATACTTGTGGGTCTTCTCTATGCACCCCTGGAAGCGTTCAAGGCCAGGCTGGATGGAGCTTTGAGCAACCTGGTCTAGTGGAAGGTGTCCCTGCCCATGGCAGGGAGGTTGGAACTAGATGATCCTTAAGGTCTCTACGAACCTAAACCATTCTATAATTCTATGATATGTTAATTTTTGTCTCTTTAACCTCTTATCTATTAATATTGGTCAATGAATAACAGCTTGGAAATCACTAGAAATCTGTTTTTTCCCCAATTAGACAAAACTTTAGAAGTCAGAATAAAATGTGAGAGCGGTTAGAGGTGGGTGGTGTTGCAGTCATGCTCCCTTGGTTTTCATTTCATTTGAGTAGGTATCAGTCTTATTACCAGCCAACTTGCATAGTAATAGGAATTCCATATATTAGCCTATTCAATTTCCATTCTTTATATATCTCCTATGGCAATTGCATATTAATTCAGATTTTTGAAAGATAGACTTTGCAGGATGGATAAGTTATTTTTGTATTCGGACACTCATGTCATGCCTTTTTTTATTTATTTACCTTTTCAAATGTTTCTAATCTCAACTTAACCCCTGGACTTTAATAACAAAAAATTATGTTGATGAAGAAGAAGGTTTATTTATTTATTTATTTGCTTTATTTGGTTTCAGTCTTCGATTAATAGAAAGTGTAAATTTGACTTACACTGCTGAAGTCAGGTTGGAAATTTTTTTTGAGCCAAATAGCTAAGGAAAGCTGTAGCTGTTGTGAAGCTTAAAAAAAAAGCTGCAGCTAGCTCTTCAAGGTTATTTCACAGTAAAAAGCTAAATTTGAAAAGCTAAAAAAAATTAGCACGGTGTGGAAACATTGCAAAATAATCTTACATAAAAGTTATTTGCTGTTAGTATGAAGGAGGAGGGTTTATTGTCTAATTAAATAATGATTTGGATGCAAGCTTAAATTACATTATATATGTGTGCAATAAAGTTTTCTTGAAGGACAAATTAAAAAATCTAGTTATTAAAGTTTTATTTAAAGAAAATATGAACAGGACAGAACATAGAAGGGAATTTTCTAGTTTTAGCATTATGTTAGTTTAAATGTCATCCTCACTAGTACCTAGCTTTAATGTTTCATTTATGTTTTCTATCCTTTCATTACGCTGTTTTTTCTGATCCCTGGATTCTGCTAGCCTCACTAACAGGGTATATATAGTACTATGTAAGAATTAATAGTATATGAATTGTAATATAATTGAAGGTTGCAGTGGTACAATATGAAATCTAGCCAATTATTTAAATGTTAAAAACATGCTATGTTGTTAAAGCTCTTCTGCAGTGCTTGCTTTACACCTTTTCTTATACTCTCTTGGCTTTATAGCAGAGGAGTTCATCTTGTAGCTTTTGGGTGGTTCAAATGTCCCAGCTGTAGCAGGTGTGACGTGCTCTTGGATAATCTGAATTCCTGATTTTTGAATAAAGTGAATGAGCTCAGACTCCTGAGACTTGGGTTCACTTGGAAACTGCCGACATTTAATCTTTGCGTTTACACCTCCTACGCTATTTTACTAATACTTTTTTTTACTAATACTTTTTTTCTTACCAGGGCTTCTCTTACGCTGAGTGGTACCAATCCCCACCAGAACTCCATAACATTCAGTAAAATCTTTCTAAAATTTCCCTTCTTTGCTAAGAATGAATGGAATGGTGCACCTATGCAGTTATACCTGCAACAGCTGCATCTTTAATATCCTTTTGGTTATTTCACTTTCATAAATTAGCTATTTTTGATTTATATCATTTATTTTTTTTTTTTTTTAATTGGAGGGTATTCAGCTCCAAAGCAAACTTGAAGATTTACTTACATAGCTTCAGAATGGGTCAGAGGAGTGGGAGAAGTCATGAGTAGCGCTGAGACTATGCAAATGCTTTATAGTCATTCCAGTTCTTCCAGTTCTTGCTGCAGTGCCTAATACTCCCGTTAGAGTACAAAGAATAGGAGGAGAAAAAGACACCTAGGGAGAGTGAATCGCCTTAGAAAGGTCCGTTTCTTTAATACAGTAAAAAAATGCCCCAGAAAATATGACTTGTATCTTATATTGAGGTAAATATAAATGATTGTTTTTTACACTGTAGCCACAGCAGTTACTGTACCTTTTTAATTTGCATATTTTTAATTTACTTTAGTAGAATGAATTCTAAGAGTTCCATCAGCTCATTTCCAATTTTATTTGGTTATGTTAGTTATAACTGTGTGTTTATATTTAATGTAAGACACAGTATAAATACTAATAGATTTGTTCTGCTAGCAAATATTTCAAGTCAAAATGTTTGCGTTTTGGATATGATTGTATTCTTTCTTAGATATATGGGAACAACTATGCATTATCCCATTCAAAATGGATGAAACTTGTGAGTATGAATAAAATAGAATTTAATGTAATATCAAACATTATCGAACATCATTCTATTTTCAGATAGCCTTATAGTCTTAAATTACTTCAACAGTCAGTGAAGCTTTTCTTATTTTGGACATTGCTGCTTGACTGTTTTTTATTTATTTATTTATTTAAACAGCCAACTTGACATTATTTTTGGCCTACCCACTCATTTTTTTATTGCACAAATTATTTCTGCAAACTGTTTGTCAGCATGTTATGATAGCATACTCTGAATTTGATTTAACTCATGGTAGTAGTAACCAGTTGCCAGCCTTCTCTATTCCTCTCTTGCTTTCAATCAGTTTTTCTCTTTATATCCAGTCTGTTGGCTGTGAAAGTGCCTTTTTAAGGTCAAATTGTATAAACTCGCCTACATTTGAGCTTTTCTCTCCTGGCCTTGGTCTACAGTAACAAAAAGTCAGATGGAATGACACCAGGTAGCATTCTTTATATATGCATGTTTTCATTTCAGACTTACACTGTGGTTTTTATGCTCTGATGCTGCAAATACAGGAATCATTTTGTTGCTGTGGAAGTAGAGTTTAGGCCAATTTTCTAGTGAAATAAGTTGTGGCAGGGCAGCGTATAGAAATTTGTATTGGCATAGCTTTCTGTACCTGGAAGAATAATTCAGGCACCTTTAACAATTACTACGTATATTGTATTTGCAAGAAAGAGCAAGTATCTTCTTTCTAGATTATCTTTGTTGACTCTTTGCTCTCCGGACTTCCACTTGTTTTCAAGTGTTCCCTACTACAAGCCGTGGTTTTACCATGTGATTGCTACCAAGAATCTCTCTATTTTGATTTATCTATCCTAAAATATTAAGAAGAAACACTTATTTGTTCCTAAATAGGGAAAGTGGAGAATTGGTCCTAAGTTTTACTGTTTTACTGTTTGTTTACCAAGCTTTCGTTGGAATCAGGAGAGAGGAGGTGGGCTGGGTTTGTTTCTCATAAGATCAGAACAAAGGAGATTTGAGTTTTCTCTTCAGCATTGGGAAAATTGTTCCTTGATTTTGTGAATGCCTGTATCTGTTTGGGTAACTTTTCAGTAAACACCTATTTCTTAACTTTCTCAGAACCTATTCTCAGCGCTTACCCTTTGCTTTATCCAAAAAAACAGAATGCTCTTCTTGAGTTACTTTTTTTGGATGCAGTTCGCAATCCAATTAGTGACCAATTAGAAATGAGAACACTTTTTTTTTCAGTCTCTTAGTTAAAAATAATCAATAGGATATATGTTAAAATTTCAAGTCACATTATTTTGATACATGTGCATGTCTTCTGTTTTTTATAAAGATCAAGTATTGTGGCAGCAATTGATGGTTGATTGTATAGAATTTAAATCTATTTTTTTCACATCTGAACACAATATGGAATTAGGACTGTTGCTTAGAAAAGCTTTTAGTATGCTTCTGAATGAGGGAAAATGTAGTTTACTTGATGACTGTACTGGCAAGTCAGTTAGCAGAAAAGCTAAAAAACCTATACCCTCCAGGAAGAAGGCTTGACCTTCAACCAAACCAGTGTGGTGTCTTTCAGCTAACTGTAACTGGCGATGCACTAATGAAAAATTTCTCCAGTACCTTTATTTTTTCTGTAACCAGGTTCCAGGTTGTCAAATAGACATTTTTCCTTTATTTGTATAATTTAATCCTTTTTTTGTGCTGCATTGTTTAGGATTTTTGGAGCTTCTAGAGATGATGAACGAACTTCTTTGTTGTAAATAGACCAAGTCTTGATAAATGTAACGGCAGTTCAATTTTTTTTTAATAAAAAAAATGGAACTGAAGAGTAAAAATACACCACATTCTCACTGTGTACAAATAGCAGCCCTTTGGGCAAGGGAAAGGAGATTTCTTGTCCTAGGGTGGTTTTCATTGAATACATCTAAAAATAGGGGGCTTGAAAAAGAATAGTGTCAATTCAAGACTCAACTACATTTTAAGAAAAGTACTTGTTTTAATTTGATGTTAGCATAAGTCCATGGAATTTGAATGTACACATTGTAGATTACAAAATTCTTTGATTTATCAAATTGGTCAACTATGGATTCCTTTCAAAGGATCCAAAAAATTACACATCAGATATGCTAAACAGCAGATAGGCCAAATTTTTCATCTAAATTCTGGATCTTAAAAAATAAAAATTCAAACATCAAGAGTTTTGTTTCTTGGGAATGTTGACTTTTTCAGTTACGAAAAATGTTGACTTTTTCAGGCATGATTTTTCTTCCCCCCCATCTTTCAGTGAGGCGTAAGAAAGTACGGAAATCCATATCGTTTCCCAATTAATGAGGTTTCACTTTGGTAAGTGAGGTAAACCTTACTATTGTGTGCAAATGTCATCTTGTGCTAAATTTCTAGAGTTTTGACATTACAGAGAGAGAAACACTTTTGGGGAGAAAATTTTCCTACTTCAGCCTGTCTTCTGAAATGTTAATGGTAAAAGTAAGGCTGTTTCTGAGCAACAGTTGACCTCTTAGAAATATAGCTACTTGGAAAAAAAAAATCCAATGAAAACATCTTGTGGAGAAGCTAGAAGCTAGACACATCAGAAAATACCACCGGAGTAAGTGAAAATGTCAGTTCTAATAGCGCTTAGGTTTTACTGGCTCTAGGTCCCTATACTTGCTTCTGAAGTTTTGTGCTGAATACTGGAGGCACTGGATGGGAAGTGGATTTGCTCTGAGGTATTCCTTGGATGAATAGCTTGTGGTACTATTCTTTGAGGACACAAATTTCTCAATTACCTATGCCATGTTCTGATTTGTCCCTAAACAATGAACACTGCAAGTTGCCCTTCTTTTGGTGTTTCATCAGACTTCCCTTCTGCTTTGAAAAAATCAAATATTGTTATTAAGTGGGCAAGCAGTCTAGGGAAGAAGCAACAAAAACTGAAACGGGATAAGGCAAATCAGAAGCCGAGGCGAGGTTCAAAATGTGTAATTATAGAGAGCTTCCTCCCTCTTTTTTGAAATGCCTTTTATTTATTTGAGTACAGTATTACAAAATTGAGGTTTGAATGAGTAGTTTGTGGCAAAAGTTGATTTTGATAGGTAATACTTAAAATATCACAGGTTTCAAAATGAAACACTTGTTTTATTCAAGTAACCAAATTAGATGAAGCCGTTAAATCTTAGCAAAAGATACAATGATATTTGCAAAAAGATTTCCTCTGAAGAGCGCAATCCTACAAGAAAATGAATTCATCCCTGAGAAAGAATCATGAGACTTTGGCAGCGAAGTGTCTTAAAAAAGGGAGATCTTGAAGACACTTCATTTGCAGGCAGTGAGTCTATTCGCCTAGGCCGAGTGCTTTGTTCTTGCAATCAGAGCGATACTTAGAAGAAGTGAAGTAGAAGGAAGAAATTCGCCAAGTAGGGAACAATCTTGCTAGGCAGAGTCATTTTCCTTTCTGAAGTGTTTGAGTGTACAATCAGGGAGAGAATAGTCCAAGAAATATATTTTTGATCAATAGAAACGCAGGAAAGCTGTCTGTTTCTCCCTCTTTTCATTCCCTTCTATTAGTTCAACAGAAGACAAGCATAAATTCTCAATTGCAGAATTTCATTAAACTTGTTTGTGCCAAGTAGAAGCTCAGAACCTCTGTAGAACACTTGAAAACATCGTTGGTCAACAAGGAGTTCCAGATGTAATGGAATATCCTGATTTTATAAATTGTAGTATCTCACCTGATTTAGGAATTGTGAATTCTGCTAGCCTCTAAATGTAAAGTAAAATGATTCTGTGTACCCAAAAAGAATAGTGTTATGAGGATGTCTCGGGATTGGCAGGGGCTATAGGACTTGATTGAAGCCCTCTGATATTACCTGAATCTGTGATTAGTTGAAGGTGGTACTGAATAAATGATAAACATTTTTCTACATGGGGGTAAGTAATTTAGTTTTACGTTGATGTAAATCAAATTCAAATATATGTCCTGAAGTGGTTTAAAGATGCAAGAGAGGGCACCAATATTTGAGTTTAGTACAATCGCAGTAAACAAATTGTTAAAAGTGTTTTTTCTAGAGTGAAGTAGTTAAGGATTCACAGGGGTATGAAGTAGCTGATTACTGCCTGCTGGCATTGTACTTTGTATTCTAAGATAATAATGAAATAGGCTTTCTGCCTTAGCATTCTTTACATTTATGAATATATAAAAATGAATAAATTTCATCAACTTCTACAAGGACAGTGAAGAGGCTATGATAGCACTGATCCAGGGACCCCAGAGGTTTACATAAACATTAGTTGGCAATATGTGATTAAAAAATGGATCTTAGAGCTAGAGTCGAGGGGGCGGAGAGAGAAAAATCATGTTTCAAAGGTATAAGAGCTTACTTTAAAATCTACAGTGAGTGTTTTTTCTGAACTTAGTACTCATTTTTCCTCACTTATAGTCCTAACTCAATAATAATGTGATGAAAAAAAATATGTTAAACATATCATTGAATTATTGTTGCTTATGATATACTGACACTCAAAACACCATCTATCAGTCTTCAAAGGAAGACTCCAGTACTACTTTATAAGAAATTTCTGTGTTATATATTTTATATATAAACATTTTGCATATTTTTAAATATTTTTTTTTCAATCTTAAGAGATGGAGGATGAAATTCTTTTTGACTCTTGTGCAAAGACTCATTTCTGCTTAGCAAGTATTCTACATGATGCTATGCTTAAACCAGAAGTAAAAATCATGGTATTGTAGATGTCAGTAATATGAATATGCATCTTATTGTCAAGTGGGCAAGGGCAAAAGGCAGAAGACATGGGGAGGATCAGATCTGGTTATATTTCTAGCACAAAGAAAATGGAGGTAATGAAACGAGCAGATGTAGGCAAACTATAAAAGGTCACGAGATAAACTTAAGTTCAATATACATTGCTTTTCAGCAAAACATTTCACAGCGTCTTTACTGGAAGAAACATTTCTTTGTTCAATTTGAAATATAGTAAAGTTATTAGATATTAACAATATCATGCTAGTTTGTAACTCCTTGCTTGGAAAGTGATTCTGTAAGTCAGTTCATCAGTTTGCACTACCTACTTAAGGAATGATCCTTAGAGCTACATCAGATTACAGTGTGGTTTTAATTACTTAAAAAATTTGGAAGGAGTATGTAGTTCAAAGTTTGAAAAAACCTGAGGCCAACATACCAATCATATTTTATTTTATAATCTTAACCTTTAAGTCATCAATATAATCAACAAAACATGAGACAACAATCTTTGACCTTTCTGTATCCTGTTAGTCTTTAGGGCTTAAAAATCAACATGCCCCTGTACGAAAATTAATTGTATTGGTTTGGTTTGTCTGATCAACCAAAAACTGATAGCCAGAAAGCTGTAAAAAGCAATGTAGTCCTTTTTAATAATAAAAAATGCTACAAACAATACTTCTATATTCCATAGAATAAAGTAGCTATAGTAAATCACTGACCTGTTATTTTCTCAGGCAAATGTTTGTATAGTTGATGCTTCAATTTTAATTATAGTAACATTTAAATATTTTTTTCCTTACTGTTATTTTAGTAGTACCCTAATCCTTTTCTTATTCCTGTAAGGTAAGAAAAAGACTGTTAGCAGAAATTTAAATTATAGATTCTGTGTTATTAAAAAAAAGTAGTTGTCTGTCTTGAAATAATTTTCTAATGAGGTCTAAGCAACGCTCGTTTCTCTCCCCAGTGAATTTTAGTTTTGTAGAGAATCTTGGAAAATGGCACTTTAAATATGCAAAGGCAAGATATCAATTGGTTTCTTTTCTTGTAGGATTTTTTCCAATTTTATAGTATCAGATCTTGCTTTTCAAAAAGTCTCCCCAACCTCCCACCACTTGTGACAATCTCTTGAGCCTGTAACACGATGCTTTTAAGTGAAGCTGTAAGGTGATGTGGCTGCCCTCCTGTTGCCCTTCAGCTGATTGAAAATATTTACTCAATGTTTCTGTGCTGGAGTGTGTGAAATGGTCACTTTTCAACTGTTAGCAGTTAATT
The DNA here is from genome assembly GCA_008711295.1 of Anarhynchus alexandrinus. Taxonomy (NCBI): domain Eukaryota; kingdom Metazoa; phylum Chordata; class Aves; order Charadriiformes; family Charadriidae; genus Anarhynchus; species Anarhynchus alexandrinus. The sequence goes on along the minus strand of VUYV01000163.1, from coordinate 599,942 downwards.
CACATTGGATAAATAATTCCTTGTGTTTTGGACAAGTGTCTGCGTGCCTCAGTGTGCAGTCCTGAAAAGTTTAGGAGATGTTTTCTATGCCATTTAACCCTTACTAACAGACACCAATATTTTTCACTCAGTGTTTGCTGCACTGAGTAATTCTGGCCTTTTGGGGCATGTGATATGTGAAAAGAGAAGTAACTTGTTGCTTGTTTCAGGATTAAATATTGACACGTTCACCTACTCTGTGGTTTTTTGACTGGGGAATTTTACTTTCTTTCATATACAGCTCTTGACAGAACTGCTGCTCTCCTCCGTTCCAATACTTGTGTCAGTTCAATTGCAGAATGTTACAGGAAGCATCACAGTTCTTGACACTTGGAAAAATCTCGCCATTGTTTTGAAACATCTTTCCAAAATTTGCATGTAAAATCAGAGATCATTTCAGCCAGTGTTTATTCTGTGTAATAAACTTCTAGTTTAATTTTATAATTCTCCCAACAACTTATATTTAAATTTCTATTGTCTCTACTATTTCAAGGAGTTAGATACTACAGGGCTGCTAGTGTACAGTAGTAGCAGGACATCAGGGGTAATGATAAGGGAGCAAGAGGAAGGGAGACAGGCATCAAGAGAAGGGAGGAGGGTCTATTTAATAAAGTCGTTGCCGCTGTTCCTTACTAAAGAAGTTGAGCGGGAAACCACTGCTGTGGCTTTAATTCTCTGTTTATACCAGTGAGGCTGGGGCTGGAGTCACAGGGTGGGGAGTGGGTGAGGATGTAGTGCCCTGCCTCATAGCCGGGGACAGTCACCCCAAGCAAAACTTTCCTGCGCTCGTATTTTCTGCCACACAGTAGTGCGTGTATTGGTTTCATATATTCTTTTTCAGAACAGGTAACTGGTTTTTGTTTTCCTGTTTCTAGGCTATTCCACTTCTAACACAGAAGCCACTTAATTTTCCAGAGAAAACCTGTGTAGTTCCTATTATTTTCATTGTCTTCAAGTCATTTAATGGAATCCAAGTAGCCTGTGCCATCATATTGCCACTGATTGTTTTCCTTTGTTTGCTAGACTAAAACTAACCTGTGTCCCACAGTCAGGCTTGATTTTTTTCCTGTGTGGTTATTTCTAATCTTCTTTGGGCCACATTATTTATGAAAAGAAGTAGCCACACCATAATTTAATGTGCTTTAAGACTAGCTTTCTAAAAGTGTGATATTAACATTTTTGAGTAGTTATTTGCAGAAGTACCCTGAAAAACATGAGGTGGTTGAATTTTACCTGAGCTGATCTATGTCTGTCATTGAAGCTACATTTAGTGTGCTGTTTAAACTTTGTGTTTGTTGATCTTTCTAACACCCATCACTTCCACCAGGGAGTCCCATTACATCTTTTGTATAATGCTCTTTGCACAATAGCAAATTTTATACTGAAACGTAGACACATTTTTAATAGATCCTAAAGGCTGAATTTCATTATGACCTTACTATATGCATAAAGAAATTTAAAAAAATAAACTTAATAGAAATGACAGCGCAAAAGATTGTGTTTAGTATTGTGGCTGTTTCCAGTCTTTCAATGTGATCTCATTGATTGCTCTCAAATTAGTATTTCCTGCTATAGAACCAGATGTTATCTTCACATAATTATGTATGCAGCTTCTAAATTCTTTTTGGAAACCACGTTAACTACAAGATTTAGTTCTTCAGTTTTGCTATATGATGTACTAAATTATATATTCATAGAGATATTAAATTTAGATGAACACTCTCTCTGCGTTCCTTTACCCTTATTTAGACATACTGACTGCTCTAGGGCCTTGAAGGAACTTAATTCAGCTCTTGAGCAGGTACTAATTCTCAGAAAACAAATTGGCAGTAAACATAAATTTAATTTACTATATTAACTGCAGAGAGTAAAAGTCTTGCTGATGTAAATATAATACTATGCATGATCGGGATTCTTTAGCTTGTCTTTTGCTTCCTGGGTTATTTTTTTTTCCCCAGAGAGATATTTATCTGTATATATATGGAAAAGTGCACACATGTTTATATGTGTCTATATATGCGTGTGTATGTCTTTTGCGTTTGCCCAATATTTCTGGACACAGCTACTGCTTGGTAGTCAGAGCTGGATTGCTACATACTAGACAGTCCCAAACATGTTAATTGTGCTCATTTTAAAAGCTACATTTACTTCTGGACACCACTAGACATTTTGTGCAACTTCAGTATTTGCAATGTAGAAAGTCTTAATTTTTAGAAAACTATTTTGTGGACTTCTGTCTGTACATGAGTCATGCATACTGAGCAAGTTCAGAATTTCTAGGAAGCTTTGAAATTATTCCATTTATTTTGTGCAGTGGATGCCTGCATGTTTCTGTCTGGAAGACTGTGTAGCTTAACTGAGCCAGCTGTGCTCTATAATCTAAGTATATGGCCCACATACTTTACATCTTAACTTGTTAATTGAGGTGAAAGATTGTTACGAGTCATGAAAGACTTCTGTAGAGATGCAATACAATTGTATTAACTATAAACAAGTTCTTCTATGGAAATGTTGGGTCTGAGCCTTCAGCTAGGCAGATCAGTAAGCACGTACTGCATAAGCACTGAAGCCAGGTCTGGGGAAAGAAACATACTTGAAGATTTTCTGGTTTTATGGCTTGTTTCTTATATTTCTGCAGTGACCCCTGTTTTATTGCTCTTCTGTGAAGCCCATTTTTGTCAGTATTAATTATTAATGGTCCTAATCAACCATAATTGAAAATTTTTGCATGGTTCATACTACAGCAGTCTTGGCAACGTCATGTTTTCAAAATCCAAAGGGTGAAGCACAGGGTGTTCTGTGTTATTATTACTTTGCCTTTTGTTTTAAACATTTGCTTATAGTTGATCCATTAAGTATGGTGGGTTTGTTTTTTTTTTTTAAAGGATGGTGTTTGCATTACTGAAATGTAATAATTACAGAAGCAACAGTTAAAGCTGCACAAGGTTTTTATAATTAGTGCATAGAAATATACAATAAAACCATGATAAAATATATGGATACCTTTGTAGAGTTTGACACAGTTTTAGCCTTCTAGATATTAAAATATTATGTTTCCTGTTTCTGCTTTCATAGGAAATTCTAATCATATTCTGTAATGTCAATCCACTTTAGAAAGTAAAATAGATAAACAGTAGTGTGATAACAGTGATTTTGTTTAAGGACAGAAACTTGGTGAAAGCTTTCCATAGATTGTAGTCAATTTTATATGGTTTTAAAAATTTGGGAGGGGTGGGAAGTGATCTTAAGCTGTGTGTGCCTATGGAAGGAAGAAGAATAAGAAATAAATATTAAAAATGAACCGTCTTTAAGAAATCTTCCCTTCTAGTACCCTTTTGTTGTTCATGTGGTGCACACATACAGGTATATTGTTTGAGAGGGATGAGAATGTTTATGGTTTATTTTTTTAGTAGAGAGAATAAATGGCAAAAATACTGATTTTTTTTTTTTTAATGAATAATCTGGAAAAAAAAGAAAAATCTAATTAAGATACTGGAAGTTTGAAATGTAGAATTTCTGGAATGTTTGTCAGTGTTTTACTCAGTAATTTTACCGTAAGTTGAATTTGGTAGTAACATTTGCTTATACTATCCATTCTGCCTATGCCTACCCTTACTCACCTTGTCCTTTTAGATGTGTTCCTATAGCTGTTTCTGGGAGTACTCTCTGAACTGAATCAGGAAGCTGATTTCATTTAATCATTCCCTTATTTCTCTCTCTTTTTTTTTTTTTATCCCCCTTTCCCAACCTGGATTAGTTCCCCAGTCACATTCACAGTGCAGTCCTACAAACAGTTGTGCAGTACGAGTGAAGGGCAGAATGGGGACAAGGCTGAGTAGTAGTGTAGGAGGAATGGAAAACCCTTAAGTCAGCATTGCTACTGAGGAAAAGGTATGTGGAACCTTACCCTTATTTTAGATACCACAGGTTCTTTCAGTAATTACATGTTCTGTAAGCTAATTCACAAGGCTGCAGTATATATAATGTAAAACAGAAATTATCAATGAATAAGATTAACAACTGCTTTTTCACACTGTCATTCTGGTCAAATGTGAAAACCGTAAGTTTACAGCAGTATTTATCAAACAAGAAAGACTGGTTTTTGATTGCAGCAGTGATTAAAAAACATACGGTAGCTTAAACTAGTTTTTCCTCATGATTTTTATGGAGATTCACAGATTTATTTTTCATTTTAAAAAATGGTTTGAATGTTGTGAAAGCCCTTAGAACTATCAACCTTTGATGAGATAGTATATGCAAGAACAAAATATTTTGTAATAATTAAATATCACTTAGCTGTAACTTAAATGCAGTGGCCATATTAATGCCTTTAAAATTAGACTGTATTCAGTACCTTAGTCTGCCTATGCTTTCTGCACATTCAACTGCCTAAAAGTCAAATCTAATATTAATTTGAGAGGTGGAAAAGTCTAAATTAAACATGTGGTAGAACTGCCATTGTTTATATGAATTTTTGAAGTTTTCTGTTGTGGTTTTCCTGGAGTAAGGTTGAATGTTGTGTGGAAAGAAATTACCAGGAAGTTGTTACTGAGCTGTGACAAAGAAGCTGTAAACGTTATAAATAACAATATGATTATGTTTCTTCAAATGAAACAAGAATATGCCCTGTTAAAGCAGTTTGAAGTGCATTTTTTAATATGGGGATAGTTCATGATGATGGTTCTGGTTTCTAAGGGAATCAAATAGATTATTTTTATTCTTAAGCCATTTCTTTCCCCTGTGGTCTGGTCTTTAAATATAGAAGTTAGAAGGTTCAAAACTTAGCTCTACAACAGTCTGTTCAGTGGGTTATGCAGGACATTCCAAGAAATAAATTTGACTGACACCTTGGAATCCTAATTTTCCCCTTATTAGGTGTACTCTTAAGAAAAGTGTGGTTTTTTTTCCACCCCAAAAATGCCCAGAGGAGACTAAGAATGCATGTTCTGGGAAGTTTTCATTTTAGAAAAACATCTTTAGTGTACTAATTATAATATAGCAGAATTTTGACTTGTAGTATTTGGTTACTATGTTTGCACAAAGCATAATGCAGATTAGCTTTGTGATTGTATTCTTAATTAGCTAAATTCTGATGCCCCAGCTCAAGTAGAGTTATTACAGGTAGTTCCGGCAGAGAGGGATCAGGATTCTATAGCTGAAGATCCCTCCTGTATGTAAATAGTACTCACTGAAGGTGCTTTTATAACTAGATAATCTGTGATTACAGTTTAGGAATGGCAAATTGAATGGTGAAATCCAAAAATGGGACAGAAAAGGTACTGTTCATGGGACGTTTGGGGTTTTTTATAGACTCAGAAGGACGATTGCCCAGTTCACGTTATTATTTAAATTTGTACTTAAGACCAGCTTTGGAATTATAGAGGAGCTAAAGGCACATAAAACTTCCAAATTAGTCCCTGCTTCCCTTTTCCTTGCCCTTCAGCACTGTTCCTGCTGTAGCATCGTGGCTACTTTCCAGCTTTGCAGCCCTACCTGTCTGAGGAAGCAAACTGCTGTGCAAGAGCTTCTGGAGTGGGTCTCATACCCCAACTTAGAGCCCTCTGCTGAAGGTCTGTTCCTGTCATGCGCCTCAGTATCACCCGTGACAATGTCTGCAAAGCTGGACTTGCATTGGGGCTGTGTTGAGTGATGCCCAAGTCCCAGGGAAATCAACTGGACTTTAACATTTTATGAAAAGCTTTGCTTTATGGGTAGACTTAATGATGTATGAAAGTGTACGCTTAAGTGTTACTGAATTTGTATCTTTAAAAATGGATCTAAAAGGAACTCCTTGGAATTTTTTAGTCTGCTCTTTGCCTACTGTCTTTAGTTCAGTTTTTACACAGTGGGGCAAAGCCCCTTGTCTGTAATGTGGAATTGTATGTGCAATGATAACATAGGTTACAGAAATAATGAGGAAAATGGATCTCCTCAGGTATAGAAAGCAAGTTCTATTTGTATTTAGATCTTGGTCAATGAGGAATTGGATTACCTAAATACTTCTCATGTATTTCTTTTGAATCATTAAAGCTAATAATTATTTTTAATGAACTGGTGAACAGTTTTTCTAAGTTATTGTAATTTTTATAGAGTATTCATGAAACTGGGTTTGATCACTATTTAGTATAATTCTGAGGTAAATACTCAACTATGCTTTGCTTGCTTATTTGTCAAAGATGGAGAATTGGTGTCTGATTCACAGTGTCTGATTCTGCTTTGCACCTATATGAAGTAGGTGAAAAACAATACTGACTTGCATGTACTTCACATAACTGAAAATAGCTCCCTAGTATGCAAGTCAGTGGAAAATTCTCTCTGTTATTCCAGTGCAGTTTCAGTGCAAACTCCAGTACATCCTTAATTATGGAGTCACATAATATTTGCCATCAGATCCATTTGTCAACTCCATTTGCTGTTCAAAGTTACAGATGTCAGAAATTTGTACATGTCATCAATTCATTTGTCATAGCTGTTGTATGTTAACATTAAAATCAAGTTAGCTAACGTTGACATCTAAATTGCTATCTTTAGGTTTCAGAGTCAATAACAGATTTCAATTAATTTTGTACTGATCTGAGATGTTGTGTCTGGGAGATGCAGATACAAGGGAGTCAACGCTGGTTTATACTTGCTTCACTTGTTGGTTTTCTTCAGAAATAAATCATCATGAAAGTGTAAAACAAAGGTTTCCCACATGTAATTTTTACAGGTGAAGGTTTATGTCGATGCTGGAAGGATGAGAGAGCGCTCTTCAAGTTACAGCATGAGGCAGATTCTGACTAGGAAGACAAAAAAAAAAAAAAAGGAAAAGTGAGGGGGAAGAAAAGAAACAATTTTACCTGTAACATGTTATTGTAAACTTACCAAATTGTTACTCTTTTGGTAGTGAGCATATAGTCATTTAGATTATATAAACAAGAAAGCTAATGGTTATAATTACACATTTCTTAGTTTTTAAATGTAGATTTAAGATTGTTAGCAGGTTTTTACTTGTGTTCATGTCTCAGTACAAGATACTATTTTAATTACATTTTAGGATATTGTAAAAAAATGTTTTGAATCATGATGTTTTGAACAAATGTTGTATTGCTCAAACAGAGGAAAAGCAAAACAAATTTGGTAACTTGTATCCATAAGATTCATAATGAGCTTTACTAAAATTTAACACAAAATGGAGTTTTATGGTTGTGCTTTTTTTTTGTTCTTTGAAACTAAAGTAATATGTGTGCAGCTGGAAGAAAGATACTGAAATGGTAAGAGACCAAGACGTGGTTTTGCAGGCTAAAAAAATGCTCATTCTTGTCAGTGTTATTACATGACTGGGATCAATAACTGCAATATCAACAACGGCACACCCAGTAAATGGTCTGAATTTGACCAATCACACTATGTCTGAGTCCCTTAAACTTTGACATAATTATCACTAATTTTTTAAATAGGAATAAAGTGTAAAAGCTATGCTAGAATTTTGAAAGAAAAGGTTTAGCGTGGTGAACCTGCTGATCTTTCTTCCAAGCGTAAAAAAGTTGAGCTTTCAGCTTGACTGTTTAAGAATGTACAGGCAAATTAATAGATTTATTGTACTGTACCTTTCTCAGGAATAATGAGGTCAGGAGTTTGCAGAACATGATGGTTTCTTTTTTTGTGTTCTGAATATAATTCATCCAAAGTAGTTATTTATGTAAAGCTTTTCAGAATTCCAAAAAAGAAATGTGTCTTTGGGAGTAGGGTGGAAAAAACAGCCAAAAAAACCCCCCAAAATGGCTCTGATGTGCAGGGAAACATGACATGTATATGGAAACTTGAAGTTGTTTTAAAGATAATAAACTTTATTTACACTTCCAAAATATATACATGCATTTGTGAAGTTACTGTAAGTTTTCTCTCCTGCTGGAAGCCCAGATGTTCTTTTCCCTGATCGCTGAGCTTTGTTGAGTTCACAGAGCGCATATTCATTCTGTTATCCAGTGCTGGACAATTCCTGTAGCAAAGAAAAGTGGGCGCCAGTTTTAGGTATCATCCGTATGGCAGAGAGCCCAGCTCATGAGAGTAGCTACTTACCAGTTGACTAGCTCTGGTCTTTCTCGATCCCGTTGTGTTCTGGCTGCTGATATAGCCATGCTGGTTGGGAATGGATGTGGAATCCATTCGGGTGTAATCCCACTTGTATCAAAGCTGATCTCATTACTGCTCCTCATTTATATACTACACACTTTTTAGTATTTTTTTGTTTCCTTATTGGCAAAAAATAAAAACCTAATACTTAATGTGTGATCTGCTGGCACTAGAGAAGAGCAGGTCGGTCACCTCATTCCAGTTCTTTTTTTCTGCTTCTTAATATGTTTACTTTCTTGCCATATAAGGGGTTTCTGGTTTTGATCCTGAGATATTGTATAGTCAAAAAACTGGATGGGGAATTGTTTGGGAGAGTTGTCAATAAAGTATGGTACTTGTTTTAGAAATAAATAAATAAAGTAATGAGTGATGTAGTAAGAGGCTCTTAACTGGGAATTAGGTTCTGTGTATCTGTCAAGGCCCATCTCTGCTAGCAGCACAAATGAGTAGAGCAGACAGCTGAGGGAGGAAAAAACAATCTGAAAACTGCGGTTACAATAAGCCAATGTTTAACTCTGTTAAGTAGAAATCTTGTTGTTAGTTTAGTCACACCAGTTCCCTCACACATGACTACATGCCACTGCAACTTCCACAAACAGCTGTAAAGAGAGGAAGACAATCCATGGATAATCACAATTTCTGCTTTCAAATGTGCCTTATTGGTATAGAATTCTGCTGAATATGCACAGACAGTTCCAAGAGAGAGACACCTAATGTTCCCTGGGCTCTTGGTGTACCATGGTGGAGCAATGTCAATCAGGCATGGCTTTTTATGGAGCAAGACAGCTTGGTTCTACTGCCATGACATTGCTCCCGCTGTTTTATAGTAAATCTACTGGACTCTGTGAAGCAAACTGTTTTTTTCACTTCTTTTTTCTTCTGTTTTGCTTCTAGAATGGGATGTCCCTTCAGGAGAAAAAAATTCAGTTTGTTTTTTTAGGTAGAAATTTATAGAAAAGTTTATAACAGTTGGTTTAAAAAAAACCCCAAAAGTGCACTATTGGTGGATGTCTGGGAGTTTATCAGGAAACTTGTGGTTTTTCAAATTTCAGACTTCAAAAAATATTCTGCTCAGTAACCTGGAAAGAAAAAACATATTCCTGTATGGATAATGAGAGGAATTCCTATGTAAGAAAAATAGGTATGTTTTTTACATATTCGGTAGCAACTGAGTAGGGCTCAGGCAATTTTGTGGGGGAAGAAAGGGAAAGGAGAACACAGAAGTAAGAGGTGCTGGTCGGATAAGATAGCCAAGCCCAAATAAACTGAGTGTATTACAGAGAACTATTAATGTTTGAATGGAGTTATCTAGGGAAGACAGTTACCAGACATTAACTTCTAGCTATTGTCAGCCAGCAGAGAGAATTCACATGAATTCACTGGGATGCAACTTGAAAAAGAACTGATACGTCAGAAAATCCTGGTAAATACTTGCCCTTCCAGGACAGTGAAAGCAATGAAGTCCAGGACAGTGTGTGGGGGAGGGCAATACTGGTAATACACCGTTTCCCACTCTGTAAGAATACTGAAATACTGCGTTCTAGACAGATCACGTGTGCTGGTTTGAAAAATGTCCCGGGATGGGTAAATCTTTGGTCAGGATTCAGATTCTTTTCTGAATCCGAAGAGCCAGAAAGGGAAGCAACTGCTAAAGACTTCAAGTTGCATAGCCCCGAGTTCTCTTGAAAAAGTCATATGTGGGCATAGATCACAGGTCTTATGGTGTACACTCCCAGTTCTTAGGGTGTACACCCTCTGTGTGGCACAGAACTGACACGTTTTCCCCTTCTCGCTGTCCTGAAATGAGACAGTGGGAAAAACAGGTGCGGTTCCAGGTACAGTTTCTGTTCTTTTGGTTCTAGAAGCCTGGAATTCTATCTGGGCACAGGGGGCAAAAGAAATAGAAAAAAAGATATTTTTTTTTTTAATCTAATTGTTAAGATATCCAGACTTTTACAAGGTTAGGATGCTGATAGTCCATGATAGGAAAAATGAGATATCCATCAACCGGTGAAGGAAATAAAGGATGAAAAAAGTAAAAATTGCATTGCATGCCTTAATGTCTTTTTATACTTGTGTTAGAAGAAAGTTAGCTTATATCTAATTAGAAGTTAACATAGCAATAATTTTGTAAGGCAAGCATGTGCATGCGATGAGCTGATGTCGCAGGAAGGAAATGACAAGTGCAGAAGAGCATAAATCAACCTCTAGCTGAGATCTCTTGTTTTTCAACAGTGCATGAAGGCTCTATAAAGATTTTAACCCTAAAGTAGTTCTTCGTTTTCAAATTTTCTAAGAGGATGTTTGTACCTTTGGAAGTCATGAATTAGCTCAAAAGTAATTCAAGATCTTTAAATTTGTAAAAGGTAGGAACTTAGTGATATTACATGCAGTTGATTTGCTTAAAGTAGATGATTTGTACTTGACTGGTCAAGTAAGCAACAGCTCTGCACTGATTTACTGAACAATGACCTTGCACGTTAGCGGCAGAAAAAAGTATCACTAATGTAAAAATTATGTATGTCTTTAATAAATTTTAAGTTTTAAAATGATACTCTCAGTGAATATTTTATTATTTGTCTTACCAATTACTTCTGTATTAAGTCTATAATTTTTGAACTCTGAGGGTGTACATTCAATTGACTTTTTGAACTTAATGAATTTAAAACAAACAGAGCTAAGGGTGACTAGCTAGAGTAGTATTTACTTTTCTGTTTGATGAATTGCCAGGACTGGGGTGCTAAAGGGCATCACAGTGCAGGTGGTTTCAATACCTTTGTGTTCTTTCTGTGTTTTTATTTGGAACTCATTAGCTCTTTTTAAAGTGGTAATCATTTTTTGGATGCAGCTGAGATTCTTAGTTCATAGTAAACCCTTCCTGTGGTTTTTCTGCCTCTTCATTTTAGTGTATTTTAGTATTACAAGGCTTGACAACCTAGTATTTATCTTGTGTTTGCTTAGGCTTCAACTTCTGCTTAAAATGATAGGTCTATTTGATTTGAGAGTATATTTTATCTTTCACACTACTTATAGAGTGGGGTGAGAATGTGGAAGGTTGCAGTACCTTTACAATTCATGTTGTTGCAATATCTTTTCTTCTTCATTTCATATGAAGAAGTTCATGCCATTTGTGTGGCTTAAAAGCAATTGCAATGAAAAAGGTGAGTCTCTGGAAGAGCTTGCCAAGATTAATTTTTCCAAGTACTCTTGTTTTCACTCGTGTCCCATTGTTTTATAATCCTTATTGGAGAGAATAGACCAAGGCCATTTGATATACGTACTGGTTTTCTTTGTGCTTTTCCACTGTTTTTTATTCACTAACAAACTAATCTAATGAATTTGTAAGATCCTAAATTCCATAAGTCCTTTTATCCCTTCTTTCCTTTTTCTTTTCTTTTTTTTTTCGTTTTTGATCTATGCTAAATTAGTAAATACATTGTTCTGTGTCATTGGGTAGAATCTGTTTTTTCAAAGATGAGGAAGAACTGCAGTTCTGGCTGACTTTTTTTTTGCAATGCGGCTTCATCTCATTTTTACCCGAAACTAGCAGAAGATTCTCCATGCAAATTGTGTTTGGCACAGATTTAGGGTTGTGGCTGCCAAGATTACTGATGAAGTAGATGGAGAGCTACACTTTTGCCATCATTACTCAGTGAACTGTACCTTAACGTTAGTAGTAGTCTACTGCTAATGTTTCTAAGGATGTAGGTTGAGTTTCAGACAAAAAAGTTGTTATGCTGTTTAAGCAAGTTGAAAAAACAATCTGCTTGTGAAAATACATTAGGAAAACTCTTTATTTGAGAATCTTGATTGTTGTATGTTACAGCAAAGATTGGTTGGTAGATTTGGATTTTTTTTTTTCCATACCATAAACCTTTTAAAGATTTTTTCAAAATATTCTTTATTTTTCTTTGAGAGAGAAAGAAAACTAGATTGGACCCCAAGGATTTATACATTACATATTAAGTATTTTTTGTTATATGAATATAAATGGTAAAGCCAGTTTAAATGCTTTCCTCATTGTTACTGGGCCATAAAAAACTATAATCAGAACAAGTGTGCTGTAAAAGCAAACTCTTGTTCAAAAGAACTACTTTCTTTCAGTTCAGAAGGAAGCCATCAGTAATTGTATTACTTAGCAATTATAGGGAAATCCCTTTTTGTTTAAAATGGTTTATAAGCTTGAGTTTATCCTTCAATGGTCTGTGGAAATAAACCGAGGCAAAAAAAAAAAAAGGGATTCAAACAAAACTAGAGATTAATGACAGAACCGAAAATTAGCTCAGAATTCTTAGTCTTATGTCTCTAGTAAGACTCTTCTTGTATACCGTTCTTCTCTGGTTTTAAAATTAATACTTGATACATAATATTTGATACATGTTACTAACAGGATTAATAGAGAAAGGTATGAAAACTTTTGATTTTGGTAGACTATATCTAGCAAGTCTTCCTCTTAGACAGGAAGCTGTGAAAGAACCAGTGTACTTTGTGTTGCACAAGTGGATTTTATGTGAGTTGTTGGTTGAGTGGGTGGTTTGCTTGCCAGATTGGGAAGGCATTGCCAGTGATGATGGAAATGTCATATAATATGTTTTATAAATCACTGCAGAGGGTACCGTTATGATTAAGATAGATTAAAAAAATAGGGGCATTTCAAAGACTTAATGTATAACACTATTGCTGTCTCTCAAGTCAGTAGATTCCACACAGTATTCTCAAGCATATACAAATAATTTAGACTTGTACTATATGTCATTATACTCTGATACAGGCATCTTATTGCAGTGCCTGCCAACCTTGCTTCCCCCAAACTGTTACACTGCAATATTGCTCAGCTGAACATACCTCGTTAGGAATAGAAACCACATTATTTAGATAAAAATTTAAGACAGGAGATGACTGAATTTCTTCTACTATAAAATTGTCAGAAAGTTAAGGATAGCTGATTTATGGGATAAAGTAAGAGGATAGTCTATTGAGTACAGATTAACAGGCATACTATATAAATATCTAGAAAGTCTGCTTTCTATATAGTTATGAATTAGTCTCAAAAATGCTCCATACATTTCTAGTATTGATTAAGAGAGATCTTAAAGTGTTTCCGCCTTCTCACTTTTAGTATTGAGAGGTGTTATAACTTGGTCATGGAAGTTTAACCTTGTGTATTTGTTTATGTTTATATTTACCTTTCCACTGAATTTCATTATGGTTGCATGATTCTCTTCTTAAAGCCTAATTAGAGCCTAAATGGGAATAAATAAAAAGAACCTGAAACAGTTCACTTCTTAAAATAAAGGAAGCTTGAAATAACGATGAGAAGCCTCTGGAGCTGTGAAGGGAGAAAAGACTGCCTAAAATTTCAGAAATGGTGTATAAACTTGCTGGTGTAAATACTGCCTATATCCTGGCAGCTTTCATGCAGGCTGTCTTGGGCAGTTAAGGAAGATCATGAATACAGTGAGAAATAATGTTTTTGAAGTCTATTGCACTCCATCTGGCAGCCGGCTCAATGTTGTCTCTAAAATGTGAGACTGTGCAGTGGTCAGAAAACTGTAACTATTTCCCAGGTCAACCTTTCGGTTGGCTGTGCTCCCCTGAGGCTGAAGAATCTGACCAGTTATGTTTAACGTGCTGTGACGTTAAAAAAACAATTTTAAAATCTGACAGTTACAGTTGTCCTTGTGGAAGAAGACTGATGTATTTTTCATGGTCTTTAATAATCTCATGAAAAAATAAAATTACCTCTTAACCTCTGCGCTGTCATATGGATCGGGTGCTCCCCTTTTCCAAGCAAATGAAGCAGCTCTCTAAGCCTCCTCTGGAAGTTTAGAATCATAGAATCATAGAATCATAGAATGGTTTAGGTTGGAAAGGACCTTGAAGATCATCGAGTTCCAACCCCCCTGCCATAGGCAGGGACACCTCCCACTAGACCAGGTTGCCCAAGGCCACGTCCAGCCTGGCCTTGA